>JABEXW010000363.1:0-41316 GCA_013266185.1 Fusarium sarcochroum | reverse complement strand
AGGTACGGCCGCTCTACACGGTACTAACTTTGCTGCGCTGCAGCTTAGAAGGCAATTGTGTGGGCCTTGGGTTATAATGCCACCGAGATGCAAAAAAAAAATGTGTTATTTATTATTGTTGAAGCCGGCTTCTTTTACTTTAGAGGTTGCAGACCAAACCTTAGATAGAACAAAACGCCAAGAATAAGCTCATGTCACCTAAAGAAGATACACAATGTGCTCGGGAGGTCATTAAGCTAACAGCTTTATTTTGAATTAGGCTGAGACTCTAGCTAATAAAGGGCTGTATGAACCGCTTTCATAGAATGGTATGGGCTTTTTGTGAGTCGAATCGAACGTTCAGATTATGTCAGATAGTCACTTCGCCGTTGTCTATTTTGACATAGGTAAATATTCCAAAAATAGTCATTCATAAGGATATAAAGTATAGTTTCAAGGCAGAGAAGTTCGCTTGAGTTATCGTGATTTTAGATCAATACACTCTCTGTTCCTTTCACCAAAAGTCCAGACCAACTCTACCAGACTCAACTTCTAGTCAAAAAAGAAATGGGCTTGTTCCTTCTCTCTTTACTTGTTGCGGCCGTTGGCCAGATAAGCACGGTGGCTTCGCAGCCCCCTGAGCTTGCTACACGAGCCGACGGCCTATGCTCTGCAGGCGAGGTTGAATTTACCAACAAGGTTCGAGATATGTTCACGGGCTTCACTTCCAACTACTGCCGGCTTTATAAACCTGGTGAGGAGACGACTTAGACCGCCGGCAATTTCTGGGTGAAAATCTCTTCGACGGCCGACGGTTGCGCTGCACCCGCATCTATGCCAGAGAATGAGTGTAAAGACTCGTTCAAAAACTCCATCGACGCTTATTCCGTTGGATCTAAGATTTCGGGCGGCAATTCTATTTGGACTGGGCCAGATGGAAATTGCTTGAAATTTTCGATCCACGCTGAACCCCGTGAGATCTTGAAAACCGACATCGAGTTCCATGCCGAGCTCAACGAGGTTGACATCGGGGAGGGTCTTTACTCCTGCGATGACTATATGGAGCTCTTCGACAAAGCCAAAGAATACTGCCTGTCGATTGGATGCGACGTCAACAACAAGGCGTGTGACGCCCAGACTTGTGTGACCATTGATGGCACTACGAACCAGGGCGTGGACGACAAATTCAAGGGTTATCTCGACCAACTAAGGGGTGTCATTGGCGGATCATGCAAGAGAAAAGCGTACACAAAATATCAGTGCACCCCTGACGGCATTTGCAGCAACATTAATAGAGTCAGGGTTCAGATCCCGTCGTTCCTTGGCTCCTCTACGGCTAAAGACGAGGATACCTTTGTTGCGAACTACAAGGTCACGTTCTCTCAAAGCGAAACGAAGAGTTCATGCGAAATTGTTACAGCCTTGGTTAGTGCAGGTATTGGTAGTCTACCAGGAGGTAGTCTTCTGGGTGCGACCGTACTTCTATGCTAAGGTGTTAGGAACACATTCCAGCGGTGGGCAGAAAGTCATGTTTGATACCACGTTACTGTACCAAAACATATATCACCTTCCTGATTCCTCACTTTTTGCCTGTGTCAAACTCTTCCATAATTATGCCAGGCCGGACATTATATCTTGTGGCATGTCTATTTAGTGGGTCAGAGCTCGATATCTTTACGTGACACCATGACACATAACGAGCGCAGTGCAGCTTGCGTATCAAGTAGTAGCCTCTCGAATATTAGCATATCAGACACATGTATAAATGATGAGTTTGTTGGCTTTGACATTTGATATTGATAAGTTTCGGAGCAAGCTTCAGTGTCCATCATAGTTTGTCTCCCCAGGCAGATCCTTCGAAGTACGGCCAACTCGCTGCGCATCATTGTTTTCTCTCGCACTATCTTACCTTGGGCTTGTGGAAATGACGCATCTAATAAAAGCCAAGGCATTAAATAGGCCGCAACCTCCAATCACTTTAAAACCCACTAATATCATCTTCCTTCGAGAAGTCCACTAAACATGACAAGCCTGTCAGCCGGTTTTATACTCTCACACGCTGGCTGTCAATACGTGGGTGGTCCAGCCACCGTCTCGTCTTCTGTCGTCGCATGAGAGGAATCACATCGCAGAATATTTCCTAGTAGCATCCCTTATCGAGAGAATTCACCACATGCAGTCATCGTGCCTTAGCCGCTCCAGGTTTCCGTCTATGCCCAAGTCGCGCCAGCTGAATGCCGGATCGAAGAAGAAATTTCCAGAGGCAGGTCTTTAAACCAAGACACTAGAAAAAAATGAAAGATATGATGGAGATATTCTGCTTTATTTCATTGTGTCTGTTGTGGCATAATAGTTTAACCTATGTAGGTTCTACCATCTAGAATTTTTATGGCATGTTTATCTTAAGATGAGAGTGCCAAGAGTATCTTAAGATGGGAGGGCCCAAAGAGCTCGAGCCACTCAAGTTGCAAAGCCACAGTGGCGTCGCCGTTCCGGATCTGCGCCTATTCCCAGTCTCTTTTCAGCGTCGCCGGGAAAAACTTGAGAGAGCCTTGAGAAACCCGTGTCTGCTTTATCACCATGCCCCAGTCACTATCAGATTTAGCATATGTTTTGTTAGGGACTTTAGAAATTTGGCACTCCCTTTCTTCCGATGAATTATGACGATGCTCCCCCCTTGGGCGGCCTACCGCCAATATTCCCGATGGCTCCGCCATAACGACTCTCACCAGTGCTCAAGATTGCAGGTTGGCCTTGAGTTTGTTCATGTTGAGGCGGCTCCACCGTTGATGCTCTGTGTGGCTGGACGCTCCATGTTTCAGACACGTCAGCTCTGACTCTTTGCTTTTTCTTAAGCTCAGGCCTGAAGACTGCGGCCGGTACTTCACAAGGTACAGCATATACGGAGTACCAGAGTTTCAAGCAGCGTACTTTCTCCAGCCACATGCCCATGCATGGGTACCTTTCACAAAGAGGACTCTCTCTTGTGGATCTTGCAGCCCAGCCATTGCCAAGTTTAAAGTGGCCACATCATTACACCGATATCGATTTTATCTTTTTAACTCCTGTATCAGTGACAATGCACCCGTAGATCCCCACATCGCATCAAATCCCAGAGTCTGCCCTGGTATCCGCTAAGAAAATATGCAGGGGTCTTGCCAGTGTGAGTGAAACAAAAGTGGCTGGGGTTGTTGGTCAGCACATGATGGCGTCATTGTCTCAGTGCGCGTCAAAGTGATTCTCCTTCTGCTGTTAGTGCAGCCTCGGTCAGCGGTGATGCAAACATCTCGTGGCGCGCTCGGTCACGCAGTGGCTTGATCGCGTAGTTAAGTGTGTCGCTTATAGACCGTTGACTCGATATCCTCTCTTTTTGAAGTGAATGTGTCTTTCCATAGCGCCTCTCGAGTGGGTGTAATATTTAGATCCTAAAATGTTGAATTATTTCGTGTGGTAAGAAACAAGAATTTAAGTGTATATAAAGTTGACTGTCTTATATGAGTAGCTAGGATTAATAAAACACTAAAACTAGCAGAGAAAAAGGCAGAAAATAAGATATATAAACCATTAATTAACTTCAGTGCTTGTATTTGGGCTTTTTGCCTGCATGTCGCTTCCCCTTGTTATGTAATAATGGGTTACCCTAAACCTCGGCGTGGAGGTTTCTCCGTCGACCGAGAACGTAAATAATTTGGGAAAATATACGGCTTATACCGGCATACGTCGGCTTTTACCCTCAGCCCCGCAGCCGGGGGACGCCACCAATTTTGAAATAGGGATATGCTTCATCTTTCCAGCATTCAGGGCAAGATTACACAAGAGATACTGCAGGTAATGAAACTCTGGAACTTCAAGAGAATCTAAACATACATGGAATATAACATAAAACATAAAATCTTAAGAAACACTATCTAATCCTGCCAATCACGTCACACAAACTCTCGAGGATACCCTCAACGACCGCCCTTGTACTATATTTCGAATTCGCAGTAATCGAAATTCTTACCCCTTCCCTGCTCGGGAACGCACCAAGCGCAAGGCTCCAGGGGAACGGATCAACCGTCACGGGGTCCCAGACATGCACTCCAAACTTGGACTTTTTAGTGAGCTCAACCTCGGACCCCTCCTCGAGGTTCAGGTGCTGTGTGACAATGGGGAACTTTGCCATGGACGTGGTCCAGTCCGTGCATTCGCGGATGATGTCGTCTAGCCCGACCGTCTCATGAGGGATGGACTCGATGTACTGCTTGTGGATCTGCTGCAGAACATGGGCAGTTTGTACGTCTCCCTCTGGGAACCTGACACGGACTGGAATCATGTTCAAACATGGACCGACGAGGTGCTGAAACTTTGGATCCAGCGCGGTGCGGCCGGATGTCAGACGGCAAAAGGTAATATCGGATGATTTGGTCAATGAATGCACGAGAATGGCACAAGCGGCATTGAAGAGGGTTGCCGACGTGACACCTTCCAGCTTCTTGAATGGAGGAATGCTCTTCTCTGCGCGAATGACGCCTTCATCCTGGAATCTAGGCTGCGACGTGATTTCAACCACAGATGTCGGTTGGGCGTCTGCGAGAGCGGTTCGCCAGTACTCGCAGCCTTGCCTATGCGTCTTTTTCGTGTGGCGAATAAACTCGGAGTAGTCAACCGATCCTGATGGGAGTTGTTGACCGCTGTATAGTGACGCCAATGTGTTGACGAAGCTGACGCGACTGAAGCCATCAAACTGCGCGTGGGACAGCCGCATCAAAAGGCGGGAGCCAGTAGGCGTGCGGATGATGGTGAAGCGCAAAAATGGCGAACCAAGAGAGGGAAGCGCAGCGAGGTCATCGTGGAAAACATTCTCCATAAAAGTAGTCATCTCGCCAGTTGACTCGTAATAATCGACTAGTGGCGGAAGGGATTTGAGAACGACCTGCAAGAAGCGGTTGCCATGTTTGAGGAAGATTGTGCGGAGAATGGAGTAATGCTCAACCATCTTGATGCAAGCCTGATTCAACCGAGTAGTGTCAACATCATGAGGCAACTCGAAATAATAACATATCCAGTGTCGCGCTGCCACGTCCAAGTGGCCCTCAAGAGCGTAATCTTGGAACGGTGAAGTTGGTAGAATATCCTCGACGTCTGACGGATTGTAGCCCAGTTGAGGCAGGTCTTTTCTCAAGATATCCGAGAGTTGGTTGTGCGAAGTGTCAAGTAGTGGAAAGTCGACGAGGGTCTTGGTGGGTGAAATAGACAGAAGCTGCTCTGCCGTGGAGGAAAGCAGCGTCTTATAATCTTCAATCCATTGTCGGACACGGCTTAGATGAGCCATGTTCTTGTTGAGCAAAAAGTGTACGCTGATAACACCATGCGACACGCCGATCTCGACGTCAATCATGGCCCATCTATGAGCCGACGAATCGGAGTCAGAGACATTGGACTTGAAGCGAGATTCGAGCTGGACCGAGGCATCGCTAGATTCCAGTTGCTGGAACGCGCCAGAGTAATTGATCAAAAGTTCCACAGGGTCGTGCTCGGAGAATCTTTCCTCGCCATTCGTGGTTATATGACGGTGAGCAAAGTAGGGAAACCCATTCCGTGGAACCTTGCGCCCTAGGTCTTTCACGAGCCGCACGGAGTCAGTGGGGGTGGTGTCAGCCTCGATGGGGACGTGGACCGGGTACATGGTGGTGAACCATCCCACCAGCTGTGAGGGCTCAACACTATCACCACGAATGGCTTCCCGGCCATGGTGTTCAATGAAGACAGGTGGAATCTCACGTTCGGCAAATTTCTGTCGAAACGAGAGAAGCAGTGGACCAAGTAGAATCTCTAAGGGCGTAGTGCTCATGGCGTTATTGCTCTGGTCGAGGATGAGTTCCGTGGTGGTAACAGGTAAATCGAATGAGACCTCCAAGTTATCCCTGAAGACGTTCTTTTCAGTTGGAACCTGCCAAAAGCCAAAGTTGTTTGTCGGAATGTCCAGAGGAAGCACCTCGGCAATATCAGCATCGCCGCTGAATTCCTTCTCTAGGAGTCCGGTCCACTGCTGGAAGGTGAGGTCAGGAGGAGTTGACTGAACAGTGCCGTTGATAATTTCCTCAAGCTGACCGAGGATGACCTGCCATGAAACAATGTCGACTACAAGATGATGGGCGGCGAAGAAGATGGTTCTATCCTCTTTGGCAATGTTGAAGACGTCGACGGAGAAGACGGGGCCATCAACAATATCAAGAGAAGATGCGCTCTCTTGAGAAATACTGTTGATAACTTCACCATCAACTGTGGCTATGTCGTGGTAAATCAGACGGTAAGCATTCTTTGCGGGCGGTGTGATGACTTGCTGCCATTGCCCACTACCAGTCTGCTGGAATCGGGCACGTAGCATTCCGTGACGAGACACAATCGCGTCAATGGCTTCTTGAAGAGTATCCAGGGAAACGCTCTGCTTGACACGCACGGAAAGACTCTGGTTGTATCGAATCCGTCCGTTGTTTTGCTCCTGCTCGAAGTATCGCTTCTGGATAGGAGACAGGCTGAACGGCGTACCATCAGCTGCCTTAGCCGGGATGATATTCGAGGAGTACGTTCCTACTCGCTCGCAATGAGGTGCAATAGCGGCGATCGTCTTCCTTTGCAAAATGACCGACACTGGGAGTTTGAGGCCCATCTTGCGACAATGAGCCACTGCCTGCATCGCGGTGATGGAATCGCCGCCTAAGGACATGAAGGTATCGTCGATACCAATCTTGGAGGGGGGGTAGTTGAGAACCTTGGCCCAAACAGTTTGGAGATGGCGCTCCATGTCTGTCGATGGCTGCTTCTTGGCCACATCTGCATCTTGCATAAACGCAGCCGCCCTTGTGACGGACAGCGCGAACTCTCTGAGCAAATGCCTATCTGTCTTGGCAGAGGGCGTGGTTGGCACGCGAGAGACGGGGATGTAGGCTGCCGGGATCATGTACTGTGGGAGAGCTCCCGGAAGAGCCTGCTTCAGTTCTTGGACGGCGGCTTGAAATTTCCGTTGGTGTTCGGTAGACTCGACCGTCAAGTCGCGCGAGTCTGGGTCTCGGGTGGAGAAGATGTTGAGTTTGATGAATACGGCAAGGACCGTCTTTTGGGGTTGTCCACCAACGGCACAGACGTCGATGACGACTTCGCTGCCGTTGGGGAGTCGTGTAGCGATCTGATGCTTGATCTCATCGAGTTCCACGCGCTGTCCATGGATTTTGACTTGATTGTCTGCTCGGCCGGCGATAGTCACGCTTCCATCTGGGTTCATGCGACCGAGATCACCAGTGCGGTAGAAACGTCTTGAGCCAGTGGTTTCGGTCTTGGCCCAACCGAGATTCGTGACGAATGACGCCGCGGTGGCTTCAGGTCTGTTGATATATCCACGACCCAGCATCGGGCCCTCGACGATCATCTCACCAATGCACCCGATGGGGGCAAGCTTGTGCGGATTGCGTTGTAGCCCGATCCACACATTGCAACCGCTGGCGTGACCAATATTCGTTGGATCCGTGTCCAAAGTGATGTGACCGTTCAGACAGCCAGAGTTGGAACACTCTGATGGACCCCAGTAGTTGATCATATCAACATGACCATGCCAGATTTCCAAAGCCTTTCTACTCAGCGGCTCGCCTCCAAACACTAGTGTCTTGAGCAAAGGGACGGACGCAGGGGTAAAGAGCTGGGCCACGGTCGGTGTTAGCATGATCCAATCAGCCTTTCTGGCGTTGATGGCCGCCGCCAGGTCATCCATGCGCTCGTCGTCCGAAATTACACATAGACAGGCTCCTACAATCAACGGTGCAAAAATCTCGCAGATGCTAGCATCGAATGTGTAAGCGGCAAACTGCATCACTCGCGTAGTGGGTGTGATCTTCATTGCCTCAGTGTTGACAAGCTGGCTCTTCGAAACGGAGTGATGTTCGAGGACGCAGCCTTTCGGCTTGCCTGTACTTCCGGAAGTGTACACAATGAAGGCAGCGTTATCTGGCTGTACGGTCGGCGGCACCCAGGCAGTTGGGAATGCCAGCTGTGAAATGAAGTCCTCGTTGACCGTGATAACATTGGGGACATGGCCATGGAAGCGAGCTGCGTTGATTTCATCGCAGAGGACCACCGTCGTCCCGACATCTCGGACCATGTCGAGCAAGCGGGCGACCGGATGATCCGGATTCGTCGACACGCAGACGCCTCCAGCCTTCAAGACGGCGAGCATCGAGACCACGGGCCATGTTGACTTGGCAAAGCACAGCACGACTCGAGTTTCGACGCTGACACCGCGCGACGCAAGATAGGCAGCAAGCTTAGTCGCCATTTTATTGAGTTGGGCGTAGGTGTACTCTCCGTCAAAGCCGCTTGTGGCGATTGCATCTGGGGTGGCGAGAGCTTGCTTTTCGACAAGCCCGTGAAGGGTTGCTTCTACTTTTTCTGGTGGTGCGTTCCATTCTTGGATACGCTGGACATCGGCCTCGCCAATCACTTCGATGGCTTGCACAGATGAGTCTTCGGACTGGAGTAAGCTTCGAATAACGGTCTCAAGGGAACCTGCGATGCTACTGGCGAGCTCTGGTGAGATCTTGCTCTTCTGGTATGACATGCCGACTTCGGCACCAGCTGGGCCAACGGAAGCATCCAAAGCAATGGCAAACTATAAAACGACTTAGTTACAAGGTGAATAAAATGGATCAAAGGAGACTTACCTCGGTTCTTTCTGCTCCTTGTCTGGTTGCAACGAGGTTGTTCATCCGAGACGAGGCATCGTCACCAAGAAATCGACGGATGGTCATGCAAGTGTTGAACAATGTTGAGCCACCAAGGCCTAGCATGCTTTGAATCTGGGCAAGGGAGCAATTTCGATGGTTCAGGCCGGTGATCATATCATAGTTGACACTCTCCAGCAGATCCTTGACCAGTCCGTCAATGTGCACGCGACATACTTGCATGCTGATATAGAGTCCGATACTATCCTCCAGGCCGTCGAGCGGTGCATCTCGGCATGAAGCTAGGTATCCGAAGCAAACTTCATCTTGGCCGGTGAATGCGCCGAGAACCACAGCCCAGGCTACTTGGATAACCACGGCTTGCGTGACGCCCAGCCGGCGAGAAAATGCCGCAAGACCATTGGCAGTGTCTCGTGGGAGCTTAACATAAACGTACTCCTCTGCTTCACCCTGTGCGCTCTTGCTGGTGGGGATGTGGCATGGCTGTGCATCGCGGAGATGGCTGGCCCAGTAGTCGAAATCGTCACTCGACTTGATGGTCTGCTCATATTCGACATACTTGCCAAACTCCAAGGCAGGTAAAGGTTTAGTCTTGCCGAGCACGAAGTCGACAAGCTCGTTCATGAGCAGGTCTAGTGACGTGCCGTCCATAAGTGCGTGGCTTAGCTTGAGGCCGCACGCGATCCGTCCAGCTTTCGTACGATAAACGGTTAATTTTGGAACATGGGTCCAGAAGCTGTCGTTCTCTGGGTCCGGAATGTCGGAGATGTGAGTGAAGTCAGACACCACCTGTTCTTTAACGACGAGTCTAGACACGGGAAGCTCTTTAAGGGTAACTTGAACAAAGTGACTCTTTTCGGTGGCGTACTCGACAATCGCAGTCCTGAGACTTGAGTGTCGCTGGGTCAAGGACTTCCATGCCTTGGCAAGACGAGATTCGAGGTCTTTACCCAACACAGGGTTGTCCTTGAACTCCCAGGTGTGTTGGAGTTGGTACACCTCGCTGCTTGTTTGCTGGCTGAGCAAGATGCCTTCTTGCATGGCAGTGCACGAATAAATATCCTCAATGAGACTCTGGTCTTCGAACCCATCTCGACGCAATTTGTCATCGAGAAGATCCTGTAATTCCTCATACGAAAGTCTCAAACGTGGGAAGTCACCCAAAGTCCATGTCTGCCGCTCAGTAGATAGCCGCCGAAGGGCCTGGTCAAGTGAATCCTCAAAGCCAACGAACCAGGTGTTAAACTTGTCTTGATGAGCCATGCTCTTGTGCGTGTGGAAAGAGAACTGCATCACACCACGCGAGACACCAATTTCCAGGTCGATCATGGCGAAACGACGCGAGTTTGGGTCACTCTCTTGAATATTCTCCAGGTTGACGCGGGACTCTAATTGCACAAGACTGTCGCCAGGCTCTAGTTGTTGGAATATTCCCGAATAGTTGACGAGAACCTCGGCAGGCGTGTGGTGGGAAAATACATTGCCTTCTGTGTTCAAGTGGCGAAAGGCGAAGTACGGCTGGCCATTATTAGGAACGGAGCGTCTTGTGTCCTTTGTGAGTCGGATCGCCTCTATTGCATCAGTCGATGCAGTGACTGGGATATACACGGGGCATAGAGACGTGAACCAACCGACTGTCTCGGAAAGATCAACCTCCCCCGCCTCGCGGCCGTGATGTTCAATAAAGATTGTTGGGGCATCACGATTCTGGAATGTCTTTCGAAACGACTGCAATAATATGCCAATCACAATATCCAGAGTATCTGTTCTCAGGGCGCCATTGGCTTTGCCAAGAATCAGACTAGTTGCCTCGGCTGAAAGCGAAAAAGACGACTCGACACTGTTGCCGATAGTGTTTTCGGCTTGAGGAACCTCCCAAAAGTCGAACTGACTCGCAGGGATCGAAGATAAGTACTGTGCCGCAGCTGTAGCTGTGGAATCAGTATTTGAATATTGCTTCTGGATAGATATCCAATCGTTGAAGCTGACGGGAGCTTGCGAGTCTAGCGTCATGCCTCCCTTGAGAAGGATATCCTCCAGATCCCGCCAGATGACACGCCATGACACGAGATCCACCACCAAATGATGTGCGGTCATGAACATCATGCTGTCCTCTCCGAGTACATTGAACCAGTCGATGGAAAAGATGGGACCGTTGGTGATGTCAATGGTCTCGAGGCTTTCCTTTGCACAAGCCTCGACGCAAGACTCGACATTCTGGTCGCGATCCTGTCCGTCTGTAGTTCGAACAAAGCTATGCGACCTGAACCTGAACGATTCCTTTTCAATAACTGGGATTGTGTACTGCACCCATCGACCATCGTCCTCGGAACGACGGAACCGCGCCCTAAGCATAGCATGACGTCCAACAATGATGCCAAACGCCCGCTGCACCTCATCCACAGACACACCAGCCTTGATCCGACAGAGAAAGCTTTGATTGAATCGTGTCTTCTGCTGCCCTTCCTGCTCAAACCACAGCTTCTGTACCGGCGACAGCTCGAACAAAATACCGTCCGCCACCGCCGCCGACACAGCCGCCGGTTCAAAGGTCGCCTTGGCCGTGCAATGCGGCGCAATTACCTGAATTGTCTTTTTCTGCAGGATCGTGGCGACTTGGAGCTTGATACCGAGCTTACGGCACTCTGAGACGACCTGCATGGCCGTGATGGAATCGCCGCCGAGAGAGGTGAAGTGGTCGTTGATGCCAATCTGTGATAGGTCAAGATTGAGGATTTGTGACCAAACAAGTTGTAGGCTGGATTCGATGCTGTTGGTGGGCTGTTCCTTGACGCTGCTCGTGCCACTGCTGAAGAAGGACCCAGGGGCGAGGGATTGGGCGAACTCTCTGAGGCGCTTGCGTTCGATCTTGGTGGAAGCTGAGATAGGCATGAATGCCACAGGCACAAACGCAGTCGGAATCATGTACTGAGGTAACTTGTTTGGCAGCGAGTCCTCCAAGGAGATAATCGCAGTACGGGATTGTTCAAGGTCTTTGTCAAGCCTGACTTCCAAGCTGTCTCCCTTGGGATCGGTGAATGACGGGAGCTTAATGAAGGCAGTCATTGCGGTCGAGCTCTTCATTTCTATAATCTCTACTACCGCTTCGGAACCAGTCGGTAGTGCTTGGATAAGCTGGTATTCGACCTCTGCCAACTCAATTCTCTGGCCATGGATCTTGACTTGGGTGTCCGCACGGCCGATGAACTTGACGCTACCGTCAGGTTGAAAATAGGCCATATCGCCAGTTCTGTAAAATCGCCCTTGGTCTTGGCCAGTCCTTGACCACGCTGGATCGGTGATGAAGGCGGCTTCTGTTGCGTCTGGCCTATTCCAGTACTCTCGGCCAAGCGCTGGACCTTCAATGAGGATCTCGCCGACGCAGCCGACAGGCGCAAGACAGTCAGGGTTGTCGCGTTCGGTGATCCAGATGCCGCAGCCTGATGCTGGGCCAATATTCATAGGATCTTTGTTGAGGTCAAGGTCAAAATTGACGGTGGCGAGGTTGGATGTTTCTGCAGGTGCGTAGTGCTGTATCATGCGAATCGAACGAGAGGCTGAAGACCACACCTCTATGACCTTTTGTGTCAATGGCTCAGCGCCTAAGACGATGGTGTCGACGGTGGGAACATGATCCGGGTTGATCAACTGAGCGACAGTAGGCGTCAAGAGGATCTGCGTAGCCTTGCGACTGTTGATTGCGCTTACGGGGTCATTCATCCTTTCCTCCTCTGAGATGACGCAGACACAGCCTCCGTGGATGAGAGTACCAAAGATCTCCATAATGTGAGCGTCGAAGGAGTAGGCAGCGAACTGGAGGACCCGCGTTGTGCTGGACACATCAAAGGTGGTAGCATACGTCTTTTGCGCGAGACACACAGAGCCATGCTCCAAGACACAGCCTTTTGGCTTGCCTGTGCTGCCGGACGTGTACACTATAAAGGCAGCGTTTCTCGAGCTCACGGCGGGCTTGACCCAATCTGCGGGAAGCTCCTGAGGTAACTTATCGGAGAAGAGTGCTGCGTCGACGGCGAGCACATGTGGAACGTGTCCCGAGAATTGCACTTCTTGGTCTGGGTCGCAGAGAACAATGACGGCTTTGAGGTCGTCGCAGATATCCAATCGTCGGCTAATTGGGTGCTCAATGTTGACGGAAACGGCAACACCTCCAGCCTTGAGCACTGCTAGAATAGCAATGATGGGGATGCTGGCCTTGCGGAAGCAGAGCACAGCATGCTTCTCAGGACCTAAGCCGAGCGAGGTGAGATGGGTAGCGAGTCTGTCAGCGGCCGAGTCTAGCTCCTTGAAGGTATATTCGCCATCGTATCCGCTCGTAGCAACTGTATCGGGTGTAAGCTGTGCCTGTGCCTCGAAGAGACTGTGCAATGTAGTGTCCATGGGTTTTCTAATGTTGCTGTTCCACAGGCTTAAACGCTCCATGTCGTAAGGCGATGCAAGATCAATGTCGCGCAGCTTCGTAGAGCCAGAATCCTGAGTCAGAAGCGGTGCGATGTGTTCTAGCTGGTGTAGCATAAAATCAACTTGATCGTCTTGGACAATGTGATCGTCATAATTGATGAGCAGCTGTAGACTGTCTGGGCGGATCGTGCACTCTGCCGTCAAGGCGAGGTCTAAGAACTCCTCGATCGCATTTCGCGCTGGCTGCAAGCCCAGGTCGCTAAGCGGAGAGGTAATGTCTGTGTCGCCCATGGTGTGTACCACGAGTAAGTTCTGGAAATCGACGGCTGCGGCGGCTTCGGGGCTCAATTTGCGAATCCGTTGGAGGCCGGCATGTTGGTACTTGCGCATATCGGCCGTCTTGGTCTGTATAGTACTAAGCAGCTCGGTCAACGTCTTGTTCCGGTCAACGTGGACGCGAAGAGGCACCGTGGCGATAGTAGGTCCGACAATATCAGCGATACCATCGACGGGAGCGTCCCGACCAGACAGCATGAGACCAAAGACTACATCTTCACTATCACTGTACTTGGACATGAGAACGGCCCAGGCAGCCTGGACAATTGTGGCGAGTGTTACTTCAGATCCCGCGTTTCGGCTGAAAGGAATCGTGCAAGTCTTGCTCTTTCGTGGACGAGGAAGATAATCAGCCGATGGTAGCTGGGGGAAGCTCTTGATCATGGTTGGGAACTGCTGTCGCCAGAAAGTGTCCAGCTCGGCCTCGTCTACTGCAGACAGATACTGGAAGAAGTTGCTATATGGTACAACCTCCTCCATTAAATCGTGCTTGTAGATCTTGGCAAGCATTTCGTACGTCCTCATCAGAGACCATCCATCATAGAGTGAGTGGTGTAGCGTCCCGACAAAAGTCGTCTCGCCCTGGTACTCAAGAATGGCAAACTTGCTCAGAGGCGTGCCGTACTCGACAAATAGCGCTCCTTCACGATCAAGGTACTCCTCTAGGGATAGCCCAGAGACGGTCCCCCAAGAGATGGGCGATCGTAGCGCGACTTGCAAAGATCCCAGGCCACGACGGAAGATGATGCGTGTGCGGAAAATCGCTTGGGCGGCGACAAGCTTCTCCCAGGTCTTCTTGAATCTTTCCTTATCCATAGACGAAGGAAGCTTGAGGATGATCTGGTACGTGTAGGCCTTGGGCCGATGTGACGAGACCGCCATGAGGGCTTCTTGTGTTGGGTTGCAGGGGTAAATGTCTTCGATATCATCCGCAGAGACATTGCAGTCCCGCGCAGCCTCCTCGATGCAAGTTTCCAAAGACACTTTTTCTTTGATCATGGAATATCGTTCATACTCTGCTCCAGCAGCTTGAGCGCTGTTTTTGACGGTGTCGGCGATGACCGTCGCCATATCGGCCAATACCGGCTTTCTAAACACATCAGCCACCGTCATGGCGATGCCTGCAGCGCGAGCGTCGGCAATCAATCTCATGGAAAGTACTGAATCACCGCCGAGACGGAAAAAGTTATCTCCCACGTGGACTGTGTTGGGTGGGATATCTAGCACCTTGGCCCAGAGCGCCTGCAGACGCTTTTCGTTGACCGATTCAGGGGCTCGCGATCTTGATCGGTCGGTGAGGTAGTATTGACCAATCTCACTGGTGTCGACTCTGGCAAACCAGTCTTTGAGTGTAGCGCGCTCCAGCTTTCCGGCTGCGTTGAAGGGGAGACGGGAAACGGGTATGAAGAGGGATGGTACCATGTATTGAGGAAGGATCTTGGCAAGATGGGCCTGAGCAGCTCTGAATTCCTTCTCCGAGGCTTCGTCAAGTGGTAGAATCGGGCTCCCGCCATTACTGGAAGTCGCGCGGCTGCAAAAGACAGCCAAGGCTGTAGCGCCGCCTCTACTTGAGACTTCGAGCGCCTCCACGGCACTGGTATTGAAAATCGGGCTTGAGCGGCGCAGTTGGTCCTCGATCTCACCCAGCTCGACGCGTTGACCGTGTATCTTGACTTGGTTATCAGCACGACCGATAAAGGTAATGCTTCCGTCAGCGTTCATCTTGGCTAAGTCGCCAGAGCGATAGAACCTGCGGCTGGGACCCGAGTCGCGTCGAGACCAGGCCGGGTCGACGAAAAAAGAGGCAGCGTTCTCCTTGGGCCTGTTGAGGTAACCTCTTCCGACGATGGGTCCCTCGACTGTCAATTCACCGACGCATCCAATTGGTACAAGACGGTCTCGTCGCCGGTGGTCAGTGATCCAAACATGACACGCCAAAGAGTGACCAATGTTGGCAGGATCATCTTCCTTTGATACCGGGTCACGAGTGACGCAGACCAGCGGAGTACACTCTGATGGACCGAGTCCATTGTACAACGAGACTCTATCGGCCCAGCGCCAGTAATCCTGTCGACCATTGGGCTCACCACTTAGAATGAGAGACTTGAGCGTAGGGACCCTTTCTGGATCGAGAAGTCTCGACACCGTTTTGGTCAGGAGCGCGAAGCTGACTTGGCGCTCGTTGATAACTTCGCTCAATCTATTCATGCGCTCGTGGTCTGAGATGATACAGACGCAACCGCCTTGGATAAAAGTGCCCATAATCTCAAGAATGTGTGCATCAAATGTGTATGAGGAGAATTGAAGTGTTCTCGACTTGGAGTGGATGCCAACTCTCTGGCCTACAGCCGTGAGATCCGTTGCGAGCGATTGGTGCTCGAGCAGCGACCCCTTTGGCTTTCCGGTGCTACCAGAGGTAAAGACGACAAACGAGCCGTTTCTGGGGCTCACTGTCGGTAGAGTTTGTCCGACACTTGCGTCCTTGATCTGAGTGATGAAGGACTCGGTCACGGCAACAACGTGAGTGGCGTGCTCTTTGAACCTGTCCGCGTTATCTTCATCACAAAGCACCACATCTGCCTCGGCATCCTTGATCAGATCGACTAGGCGAGGTGTTGGGTGCTCTGGGTTGATGGAAACGCAGATGCCGCCGCTCTTGAGTGTAGCGAGCATGGATATGATAGGAATTCTCGATTTGGCAAAGCAGAGTATAACACGCGATTCAACGCCAACGCTGGCGCTGTGGTGCAGATGACGGGCTAAGTTGTTGGACATGTCATCTAATTCGGCGTATGTTAGTTGACCATCGAAGCCGTCGAGAGCAATAGCTTCCGGAATCTGACGTGCTCGCTCCTCAAAGATGCCGTGGAGAGTCCGTTCCACTGCTGCAGGCATATCGCCATTGTATCTGGCAAGTAGACCAAGATCATGCGACGACATGCGGTCCAGTTCATACAGAGTCATCTCTTCTGATTCAGTAGCCAGCTGCCCCAAAATATGCTCAAACAAACGCAGCATACACTCCATCTGTTTCTCCTCGATGACTTTATCGTCAAAGTGTGCCTTCACCCGGAGTGATCCATCGTCGTTGATGGTGCACTGCACAGTCAAGGCGTACTGGCTAGTATCACGCTCTTCCCTCTGCACAAGCTCCAAGCCAAGATCGAGCATTCCTTGGTGGTCTTTTGCCTCGTCTTCGGGCTGGATGACGAGCAGGTTTTGGAAGCTAGTAGCGGAGCGAGCCTCCGGACCAAGACGGTGGATGTGTTGTAGACCGACGTGTTGGTGCTGCTTGACCTCGGATATGTGTTGCTGGACATCTTGCAAATACTCGAGAATGGTGCTCGTGTTGTCGAGTACGACTCGCACCGGTACAGTCGTGATGGTGACGCCCATCATCTTGGTGATGCCGGCGACGGGAGCGTCGCGACCCGACAGTGTCAGGCCAAAGACGGCCTCGTCGGCATTGGCATAGGTGGCGGTGACAAGTGCCCACGCCGCTTGCACGACCGTCGCAGTGGTAATTGTATGTGCTGGTCGTCGCTCTAGCCGTACCGTCAGACTTTCCGTATGCTCGACCTGGGGCGTGTAGTCTGGCTTTGGAAGCCGAGGGAACGCCTCGACAGTATCCGGGAATTGCTCCCTCCAGAACTCATCCGCCTCCTCAAGGTCCAGATCCACGATGTGTTTGACAAAGGGCGTAAAAGGGACTTGCGGCCTGGCCCTGCCATTGACATAAATATGGCGCAGCTCGTCAAACATGGCAGGCCTAGACCAACCATCTGATATGGCGTGGTGGCCGCTCCAGATAAAGTATATGGCACCCTCACCATCATTGACCATGGCGCAGCGACTTAGCATGGTACCGTACGAAAATGGAGTCTCTCTGTCGTACTGAACAAACTCGGCCAAGGTCATACGCAAATACCAGTTGGTATCGGCACGAACAACGACCTGTACAGTGCCAACCCCCTGCAAGGTAACGATGCAGGTCCGAAAGATTGGTTGCTCAGCCGCCAAAATCTCCCAGGCCTTCTTGAACCTTTCGACGTCGAGTGACGAAGGAATCTTGAAAATCAGGCGGTGTGTGTAGACATCCGCTCTTTGCGCAGAGATGGCCATCAGAGCTTCCTGTATAGGTGTGGCAGGATAAATGTCTTCGATAGCAGTCTCGTTAATATCGCAAATTCTGGCCACCTCTTTCGCAGCCATGTCTCTGGCCATGGAGTCCGCAGCAATCAACTCGAAAGACTGTGGGGTCTCGTCAACGACTGCATCATCGATATGGACTAGTAACTTGGCCATTTCATTCATTACAGGACTCTGGAAGACTTCCGATACAGTCAACTTGCGTGCGCTCTCTCTTAGCGCGGCCAGGAGCTGAATGATCTTGATCGAGTCACCGCCAACCTGGAAGAAGTTGTCATCGACCCCGAGTGACGTTTCTGGAACTTGGAGGACCTCTGCCCACACTTGCTGTAGCAAGCTCTCGTCGGGTGTCTCCGGTGCTCGGTAGGACAGATCACGGAGCTGGTATTCGGAGACTTGGGCTTCTGCGAGTGCAGCACCCCAACGGAGGAGGGTGAGACGGTCACGCTTGCCGACGAGGCTCTTTGGTATATCCCTGACTGGAATGAATAATGAAGGCACCATGTATGGGGGAAGTGACTCGAGGAGCTTGACCTGTGCACCGCGGAATAGCGTCTTGGAGACATCATCCATGGGCAAAAGGGGAGACTCCGGACCGTCACTGTTGACAGCCGGTCGCTTGACAAATACCACAAGCGTCTGGGTGTTGCCGCGGCTCTGCAGGGTGATGGCCTCGACGGCGACATGGTCAAGCTTTGGCTCGGCCTTTAGAAGACTGTGTGCAATCTCTCCGAGCTCAACACGTTGACCGCGGACCTTGACCTGCGTGTCCGCGCGGCCAAGGTATAACACGGTGCCATCCCCATTGGCGATACCATAGTCACCCGAGCGGTAGCAGCGGTGGTTATTCCGCGGTCCTCTGTACGCCCTGAGCCACGACGGCGCGGGAATGAAACGCTCCGCCGTTTTCTTCGGGTCGTTTAGATATCCCCGTGCCAGCAGGGGTCCTTCAATGAGGATTTCTCCTACAGCCCCCAAAGGCTGAAGCCGCTCTGGGTCATTCACGTCCGAAACCCATAGGCAGGGCCCTTCGGGCAGACCAATGTTTCGGTAATCCGACTTGAGATGCTCCGTGTTGGCGAAGCTGTCGTAGATGATGGTCTCGGTGATACCGTACGCAGAAATCATGTGCACGTAGGGGCTCCATCGCTGAATATTTTCTTTCGAAATGGCCTCGCCCACTGCAATCATATACCGCAAGTCGACAAGTGGCTCAGGGCTCAGTTGCGACCACACGGAGCTGGTGAGGAATCCGTGTGTCACTCTACTCCTTTCCAAGGCGCCTTGCAGGTCGTCGAGTCTTTGCTCCTCCGACGGTACGCAGACGCAGCCGCCCACGAACGCTGTTGTGAACATGTCGCTCACGCTGACGTCAAAAACATACAAGGCGAACTGAAATGTTCTTGTTGAATTGTCCATGTGCAGCGCCTGCACGAATCCCGGTGTTGATTCGTACAGCGGCCCATGCTCTAGAATAACGCCCTTGGGGACACCAGTGCTGCCAGATGTGAAGAGGATGAACGCAGCAGTATCAGGCAATACTCGCGGCCACACGAGCGTCGATGCGGAAGCATCTATGGGTTCCAGCGTGGCAGCGTTGCATCGCAAGACACCAACATCGAGGACTTCCAGATCCGACGCCGTCCACTCGTCCGCAATCACGTAGCGGGCTTCCACCTGATTCAGCAGCATCTCCATGCGTTTCCTCGGGTTTCGAATATCCAGTGGCACGCTCGTCACGCCCGCCAACAGAAGGCCCCAGAAGCTGACGACCGCCCATTTACTCTTTCTCATGCAGAAGCCAGCGCGATCACCCATGCTGATGCCATTCTGCAGCAGCTGTGCGGCCATTTTCCGAGCAAGCCTGTAGAGCTCGGCATAAGTAAAGTTGCCGTCCCAAGCCTCGACAGCGATCTTATCAGGCGCGTCTCGGCTCCATCGGTTCAAGACGTCACCCATGACAGAAGGACCGATGACGGCCGTTTCGTGTGAGCTCTGCTTGAGGCGGAACCAGTTCCTACGTCCCAGGAAGTTCATCTGGCTCAGTGGAAAGGTCCAGTTCTCGGAAACGGCCTCACTGACACGCTGAATAGTGTCGGCAATGTCTGTCAGAGACTCGCGATGGAATGTATCGTTGGGAATAAACATTCCATTGAGCTGACTCCCGGTTGAGACCTGGAGTATGAAAGAGTCCTAACAATTCAGTTAGTGTCATAGTTGTCTACTAAGGCGAAAGAACTCACTCCGTCTTGAGAAATATGTTCGTCCCCAGAAGTCCGTTCATCATCATTAGTGATGAGCAAGGCGACTTTCCTGATGAGCTGTGTAAAACGAGGCGCTGAAGGATCCAGCTCTAATTTTCTAGGTTCATCTTTAAAAACTCCGCAGCCATGCTTAGCAATCTCGGCGGGCGTCGACGCCTGGTCGACAAAGAAACTGCGAAGTGTTGTATGTGACTGTTTCTCGTCCGACGTTGGACTTATCATGTGGTGAAGCATAAAGTTCACCTCGGTGTCGTTGGTGTAAACAAAATGCGTGATGGCCCAGACCGTCTCCACGACGGTCGCAATGGGTACGCCTGGAATTGGGCTACGGGTAAGAGCATCCAGATTCACCCAAACTGGCTCGCTTAAGGAACCCATGATCAATGATAGGACGTGGAAGGTTAGGAGATGGTAGTGGTGTTGTTCGTGATTACAATTGTACGCGAACTGCTCAGGGAATGTGTTAGAGGATGGAGGAGCTATTCAAGATGAATACGGAACAGACGTGATTCTTGGTACGTGTAGAACCGTGTCATACGATTAATTATCAGGGTCTCTATTTCTGGCTCGATGCCTCCACCATTGACGCCATCCACGAGGCCTTCCCAGCCATCACTTGATTCTCACTAGACGGTGAAGCCATATTTAGATGATTCTACGTTGGTATATTGTGATATGTGCAGTAATCGCAGTCAGTCTTACTCATGGACCAGGGCTCCAATCTTGAATGACACCTAGCGTTGTCGAGCATTTTCCTTTCTGGTCAAGTATTCTGTTTTCCCTCAGATATCACATAAGCTTCTGAGCTCAAGAGTATGAGGCATGTGTTTGTAGGCCAGTTAGCAATTCCCTCGACGTCATTATCACCTACATATTAGTCAAAACAGTGCTAACCATGCGCGGTTAGTATTGCTTCGCAAAGTCCTGCCTCACGTATTATTAAGCACCTAACCGGAGACTCAAATTCTTCAGACCCCGGCTGCTTTCGTCTAGACGTTTATAAGCAACCGTCTTGGAGTACTTGAAACAAAGGCCAACACAGTGGTAATAGAAGGTTTCGAGCTTTATCCGCTGGCATCTGGTTGGTTATATCATCGAGATGGTTGGAACGGGAGCAGCCGGGGTCTTAATGAGATTGATCCTACAACTCTGCATGAAGTGTGGGGGTTCAGCTATTAACACTGCAACACCTTATTAGCAAATGCGTCCGAAGTACTAAAAGTGAGTTAACTAAGGGGGATTCTGACCCCCCTACCTTCCGATGGCCCCTACTATTTTTGAGAAACGATTTGGTCGTATCTAATCTAAACGCACATTCCACTTAAATACTGTCAATTGAGCCAATCAGGTCCTCACAGCTGCTGTGGGCATCGGTAGGGGGGGTCAGAATCCCCCTTAGTTAACTTATATTAACTGGGAAATGCCAGTCTAGGGTACCCCCACCACTAATAGGCGAACCTTTTACGACGGGCCGCGCGGCCCCGATTAGCTTAGGCGTCTGTCAGGCTGGACTGCTAAACAAGGTACCAGGTTGCATTTACCATTCTGCATACTACCTCTATCTCACATAATCACCAGGGGGTCTGTGTCCTTATTTTTCCGCCCAATGGCCGTTCACAACCGAGAAGGATTCCCAACTGCGGTTTCTTGCTTGCGGTATCGCCGTTTCACGACTGGGATCCCTGAAGTCCTAAGTTCCGCTCGACTAAACTATTATTGGCAGGACAAATTCCGCCGTCTTGTATGGGACTATTGCGGTGGGTATGGAACTATTACCTCGTGCGTGATAGGTTCGAGTGGGAGTTGCGACTCGATTGAGATTCTCAAGTGCTAGTGAAGCGATGTCCGAGTTCGTCGTTGTGCAGATCTTGTTCCCATTAATCCTCGGGAGGATCTAAGAACAACCAAGGGTTTGGGCAGGAGACACCTGTAGTCCCTTGGACTCCGGTACTGAGAATAGCTTAATCTAATGCATCACATAAGTTTAACCGCCCGGTCCCTGTTCCGGTGAGATCTTGGTCGATCCCCCCGCTACCCCAGACAATCCGGATTCAAACGTGGCGAGTATCTACAGATATCTCCCCACGGCCAACAAAGAGAAATAGACAATAGGGGGCTCGCAGCAGTACCGAATAGCACCTGTCAATACGACGTTGATGCACTCTTCTTTTTTCTGATTTGGCGTTGACTTGTTCGTTCCTCACGTCGTTGATTGATTATTGATTGGGGTTGCATTTACTTGCCGAAATGCCAATGGCCGATACCAACATGCAGAACAGTCCGGATGACGCAGCCGATGAGTTGGTGCGAAAGAGGCAGCGGAACAGAGTCGCACAACAGAAGTACAGCGAGTATAAGCCATTGATAACCTCAATACCATAATGTAAAGTAATGACGTTGTTTCTGACTTTTCGCAGGGAGAAGATTGAAATCTCATATTGAGGACTTGGAGAAAAAGGCCGCCGTGGCCGACAGACTCGTCAGAGGCACTGACGTGGTGCTAGCGGAAGATTCGATATCGCCTTTTGGCACATATCAGAGTCCCCAAAATGCCCAAAGGTCGACAATTGCAGCGTCTATGGATATGGTGCAGAGCATAAAACAAACCGTGACGGCATCCGGCGCGGAGGATTCACCAAACACTCTGCAGAAAAAGACCCCCTTCCCGGGCAACGATGGGTAAGCTATGCCGATCAAAACCACCAGAGAACAACACCCGACTCACACAGTTGCAGCGGTCTGACCACGGATAATGATTTCCTTGGAGGTGAATCTTTCCTCACATCTTTCGCTATGACCACATCTACGAGTCGGAAGAGAGCTCATTAGTCAATCTTATGTCACAGGTTTCTCGTTCCCCTCCGACGATCTCACCGGGAATAAAACTTCGTTTTTGGCGGATATGGGCATCTTGGAGATTCAAGATAGCAACGTCAAGACACTCGAGACGATTCGTTTTCCGACTGGGTAAGCAAATATTGTGTGATAAGAGGGGATCAAAGAAGCTTATGAGCCACTAGCACAGATGTTGAGGGACTACCTAACCCTCCGCCTCCGCCTCCCTTTCGTGAAAGATCCAGCACTGCGAGCTCTTTGCCCCCCTCGTTGCTGGAAATGCCTCCTGGGGTGCACCACAGCAGCTTAGAGGCACGCGTCGATTACGTTCTCCGGTCCATCGAAAACGTCGGCTTCCCTACGCCTGACTCGTTCATGTCGAGCTACTATACAGCTTCTTTCCGGGACCGGTCCTCGGTACAAAAGGCCCAGGAGACGAGTCGCAGCAGGGGCTTACCGATGATGCTCGACGAGCTACGTTCGCAGTCTGACGACTGGTCCGTCTGGCAGTCGAGACCATACACAGACTCGATTGTCCGGTCGGCTGCTTTGATGATTGCCGACGAGTTTGATCGGTTGACCAAGAAAAGGTATCATTGTGAGAAGGAGTTGCAGCGAGCCTTGGCCCCATCACCGCAAGGGCAGTTACCCGTGACACCAGCGGAGAGCAGTGCAGCCATGCAGCAGCTGCACATGGCTGCCGCTGAACTGAAGAAGACTCTTCGCAATGAAGTAAACCACAATTCATGGAAGTAGATGAAACGTTTCTGACAAGCCAACAGCTACCGAATCTGAATGCACTCACCGCTACATTATCTTCAGACGACTCAGTGTTTCCACAGGCAACGCGTGTGCAGCTACTACTCGCAACAATCGAAACTATTGCGACCACAGCGGATGAACCGCTGCAGGAAGCGGCAAACTGGGTGTACCAGCGTGTTAATTCGCAGTTCCCGTCTAACCCGAGTTCCGGGAACAGCGATGATTTTGGGGGAGGAAGTTCCATGTTGGGCAATTGAGACGGATATCGGAGCTATGTAAACTTGAGGACTATGACTAGTCATTTAATTGAGTGTTTTCACTATGGGCGGTATGATAATCACAGCCTCCACTCTGCTGTCGTGGAGCTTGTCAGCGCATCCAAAAATTTCCTCGTGTTTCGCCAAAGATCAGTGCACAAGTCACTTGTGGTTCTATGCCATACAGCACTGTACCGGCTGTCTAGTACTATCTCGTGGGAGCATAGATTCAACTTGGGCACAATCGCTAATGCGGTACCCTAGAGCGGGAGAGGGGCCGTTCCATGGCTCGTAAAGTCAACGCGGGGGTGGTCAAATAAGGTGATGGATAAATCGGAATTCCCGGAAACGAGTTTCCTAATGCAGTGAAGAATGAGGTCTTGTTCGATCAACAGCGCAGGGACCCATTTTTGGCTCAAACAAGGCAAGATTCCTTCAAACAATGCAGGCGGCAATGATGCGGAGGGAAGGTCAAGCAAGGAAACAAGACCTTGGCAGAAGGCCACAGCATGGACTTTTGTTGTGCTGCGCGAAATCGATCGACTTTAATTGTCAAGAAAAGACCCTTGTCCGGCATTTACTGAAGTTCTTCCTTTTCCCCAAGGCACAAGGAAGAGTGACTGCATATGCGCGTGTTCGTATCTATCCATCGGCCAAGCGGGCCGGTCTTCCCGGTCCCTGTCTGTGCAGCAACAGTCATGGAATTACGTGAAATGCACTCATAAGATCTGTCATTCGCGGAACCGATGACATGAACGCTCTTGTTCGCATACTAGCCGAAATCAGACTTCATGCAGCAAGGTCGGCAGCAAAGCAAAGATGAGTTCGGTCTTGATTACATCCCAGGGCAGTACAGCACAGCAAAGCACAGTACAGCACAGCACCCCGGCCTCTGGCAAAGGACGTGACCAGACACGGAATCGTCAAAATATACGGGCTAATAGTTACGCAGTTCACCGGCTGCAACAAAGGCCTCTGGTAAGAAAACACCATGAATCAGTGCGACTTTGAAGCCGACAATGTCTTTGGTCCGCGGGTGGTTGCCTGTCGCGACGGCTTCGACTTCACGCTTCTGTTTGAGCAAAGTGTTCTCTCCATCGGACCCTCTGCTGTAGCCTTGATTGCGTCTGCTGGGTATATGGTGCATCTGCTGCGACAGGATGTCAAGACCAAACCGGATGCGAAGTGGCGGTTCAGAGCAGCAAAGCAGGTAATACATTTCATTGACCCATAGCCTATCATCACTTACACACTGTCCTTAGATACCAATCGTATTGTTTGTAGCCACTCAGCTCGTGCTCGTTGTGCTATGGGCATCGCCAAGTAATCACCCTTCCAGGGCATCACTGCCCGCGGCCGTGCTGTCGCTCATCACTGGACTGGCCCTTGCAGCGCTTTCGTATCTCGAGCACACCCGCTCCGTCCGTCCATCTACGATCCTCAACCTCTACCTGGCGGGCTCTGTCCTATTAGACGTCGCTCAGTGTAGAACCCTTTGGCTGAGACAGGATAATGGCGCTATCGCTGCTGTCTTCACCACGGGCCTGGTCTCAAAGGTGGCGATGCTCGGGGCAGAGATGACGGAAAAGAGAAAGATTCTGAAACCGCCGTATTCATTATATTCGCCAGAAGCGATCAGTGGTGTCCTCAATAGAAGTGTCTTTTGGTGGATCAACGCGTTGTTGTGGAGAGGCTCGTCATCAAGGCTAGGTCTAAACGATCTCTTTGATCTTGACGTGGAATTATTTACCGAGCATATTGAGCCCAAGTTTCGGCGCACATGGGCCTCTATCAGCAAGCAGTCTTCACATTCTCTCCTATTAGCTACATTAAAGACCTTTTGGTTCAAGATCCTGACCATTGTCTTCTTCCGCCTTTGCCTCATCGGCTTCAAGTTCAGCCAGCCTCTCCTCATCCACCGGGCCGTCTCGCTCCTAGAAGAGCCCGACAGCCAAGAGAAGATGAGTATAGGCCGCACGTTGATTGGAGCGACGTCACTCATCTATATTGGCATCGCGTTGATGATGGGTATGTTTCGTCACAATGTGTATCGTCTTATTACCATGATTCGCAGCTCCATCGTGGGCCTGATTTATCACACGACGTTGAGCCTCGATGCCAAGACTGCCAGTAACTCGGCTGCTTTGACACTAATGAGCACAGATCTCGAGAGCATAGCATCCGGCTTCGAGGTATTTGATAGCCTTTGGGCAGACCCGATTGAGATTGGTATCGCCATCTACATCTTGTACAGTCAGATCGGCTTGGCATTTATCGCACCTATAATCACCTCGCTAAGTATGTTCTCCTTCCATAAATTTGACATGGTGATGTTGACACCGGGAACCAGTCTTTATTTGTGTCCCCGTCGCGCTCCGTGGCGTCTCCGCCTCAGCCCAAAAAGACTGGCTCGAATCCATAGAGCGCCGTGTCGCAATCATCGCCTCGGTCCTCTCCAACATGAAGGGAGTCAAAATGACTGGTCTCTCGGACCTCGCCGGTGATAGACTACAAGCCTCCCGCGTCCATGAGCTGCAGGTAGCAAGCAAGTTTCGGGCCATGCTGGCCGTGTCCCTTGTTATCGGCTCCATGTCCCAAGTCGTCACGCCCGTCATTACCCTGATTACCTATGTTCTCCTCGTGAGGGCGGAGGGGTCCAGCTTGACCTCGGCCAAGGCTTTCACAGCGCTGTCGCTGGTGTCGTTGCTGGCATATCCAATCCAGAACATGGCCAAGGCAGTTCCGCAGCTGGCGGCCGCAGTGGGGTGTTTTCAGCGCATCCAAGAATACGTCCTCACCAGTGAGGAGTCCATGGCAAAATGGCACGAGGCAGCTGCAGCTCCAATTGCTTGCGAGAAGAAGCGACAAGACTCACAAGAAGGATCCTCTACCGACGATGGCCCTGAGAAAAAAACTTTATTTACCTTGAGAAACGCTAGTTTCACAATAGAGGCGACCAAAGAACCCATCCTGCGGAAGATTAGCATGTCCATTTTCCCGGAGACGTGGACAGTCATCATCGGGCCCATCGGCAGCGGTAAAAGCGTTCTTCTACTCGCCTTGCTAGACGAGCTTCATCTCACAGCCGGATCTATGAATCGGGCCTCCATACTACTAGGAGGCGTCGGCTACTGCGCACAAGATGCATGGCTTCCTAATCTCAGCATCCACGACATCATCTGTGCCGACGATACTGGTAATGTTGATGAATCGTGGTACAACGCCGTCGTCGAGGCGTGTGTCTTGCGCTCCGACTTGGATGAGTTACCCGCTGGCGACCGCACCTTGATTGGAAGCAATGGTGTTAGTCTGAGTGGTGGCCAGAAACAGAGGGTTAGCCTGGCTAGAGCAGTCTATTCTCGCAAGAGTCTGCTCATCCTGGATGACGTTCTCAGTGGTCTAGATCCTACGACTGAACAGGTACTAGTAGATCGAGTTTTTGGGCCCGATGGGTTGTTGCGCAAGCATGCAATCACTGTCATTCTGGCGACTCATTCAGGTACATTGACCAGGAACTTGAGGGACATGGAATGTAAAGGCTAACGCAGAACGCAGTAAGACACTCACGAGGAGCCGATCATGTCATCGTTTTGCAGACTGGGGGCTCCATATTGGAGCAAGGCCCTCCTGATCAGATGGCAAAACATCTCCCGAGCCAGGGCGATCAGGATGGCGGCAGGTCTACAAGCTCCACCACAGCTAGTGATAGCCTACAAGCTGTTTCCTCACCATCCTCGCTACAGGCTGACGATGTTGCTGAAGCTCCATCCGACGAACCAAGCCCGATGCGCCAGACTGGTGATTTCCGGTTGTACGCATACTACTTCCGAGCGCTTGGCTGGGTCAACGCCGTCGGCATGGCTATAGCCATATTAACCTACTCAGTCTTTCAAAAGTTTCCCACGCTCTGGGTACAGTGGTGGACCACAGCGGAAGTCGACGCCCCAGGCCGGGAGACCGATATGTATGCTGGAGTATATGGGGCCTTCTGCGGCATATGTCTCATTTGCTTTTCCACCTGCATCTTTCTGCTCTTCCACTACGGTATTCCGCGGTCATCCATCGCCTTGCATGCCACGCTTCTCAAGGCTACCTTTGATGCTCCGTATTGGTTCTTTGTGTCGACAGACACAGGAGACCTCATCAACCGGTTCAGTCAGGACATGTCGTTGGTATGCATGCAACTGCCCGCCGCTCTTGTCGATACCATGTTCAACGCCGGCGTCTGCATTGTAGGAGGCGTACTGATCACTATGGCTTCAAAATGGTCACTCACCATTTATCCAGCCTTGGTCGTGATTTTGTATGTTCTGCAAAGATTCTACTTACGCACCTCGAGGCAAATGCGTTTACTGGACCTCGAGGCAAAAGCGCCTCTATATTCCTACTTCCTTGAGACGTTGCGAGGCATCGTCACGATCAAGGCCTTTGCGTGGCAACAGTCTGCCATAAGGCACAATGCTAAACTACTAGACACTTCACAGCGGCCATTCTATCTCATGTATAGTATCCAGCGATGGTTGAATCTTGTTCTTGATCTCCTGGTCGCAGGCGTTGCTACTATGATCGTCGCACTGGCCACGCAGCTCAAGGATTCGTCTTCCGGCGCTTTGGGGGTGGCTCTACTCAATATCTTGACGTTTAGTCAGGACCTAACAGCCCTCATTCGTACGTGGACGGACCTTGAAACATCGCTTGGAGCTATCGCCAGGGTGAAGAACTTTGAGCTCGAAACGCCTTCGGAGCACACTTCGCTTGAAACAATAGATGTACCGGAACAGTGGCCGTCTCAAGGTGACATCAAGTTTGAACAAGTATCCGCGAGCTACAAGTGCGTTGCCCCTCTTTCTTCATGAAGCCATAATTTTGACATGGAACAGGTCGGGAGGGGAGCTCGTGCTGAAAGACATAACCATTCAGATCCCAGCAGGAAGCAAAGTCGGTATCTGCGGCCGCACAGGAAGGTTCGTGCAGCATTCTAGTCAGTGACCTGGTGTTCTTGTTGTTCTGACACTTCTCCAGTGGTAAAAGCACATTCATCCTGACTCTGCTACGGCTGGCTGAGATCGAGAACGGCGAAGTTCTGATCGATGGCCTGTCAACTCGTGCTATCCCGCGCAACGCGCTCAGACAGAGCGTTATTGCTGTGCCACAAGATCCTCTTTTTCTTCCAGGGACCGTCCGCTTCAACGCCGATCCCTTCTCTAAGCATGAAGACGACGCCATTCTGACAGCCTTGGACGATGTGGGTCTACTAGACGTTGTCAGATCAGTACACGGGGAATTAGACGCCGACATGGATTCTCTGTCGCTATCCAAAGGCCAACAGCAGCTTTTTTGTATGGTGCGTGCACTTTTGGGTACCTCGTGCATCGTCGTGCTAGATGAGATGACCTCAAGCGTCGACGCGGTCACTGAAGAAAGGATGATGAGTCTGGTGAAGAACAGGTTCGCTCACAAGACCGTTCTAGCTATCGCTCACCATCTTCACACTATTCGGGACTTCGATATGATCGTGGTACTGGATCAGGGATCTGTTATAGAAACTGGCTCACCGGATGAGCTTCTATCGCGAAACAGCGTGTTTCGTGATTTGTGGAGTAGACAGCATTAGAATAGGAGGACTAGCATAGGATCAGTACGGATGGTCTATATCTTTCTGTGTTTCTTTTTCCCTTTCTTCCAGTTGGGCTGTTGGTTGTTGAGTATCCAGGGGCTACAATATTATCTCGAAGATGAAGCATGTATGTACGAACCAGATTATATATCCATTGGAGATCACGTGCAGATGGGCAACTTGAGCACCGGCAATCGTAGTTTTGGCTTCTCACAACGAAGCCAATACCATCTTCGTACCTGAGGACTCCTGATCATCTGGCACGAATGAAATACAGTTGAATGGAATGTGCACGTTGTACTGCATGTAGGTTTCTGAGTCCGAACCTCGCCTCATCAATTCATTGAAAGTAGCCAATTGATCATTACAACACAATATTGAGATTCATACTCCGTGAAAGCCATCTGTATCCCATAGCACCCAATGCATCAAATTGGCTGGTGTCCCAACATCCGGGCATGCTCACCAACACTGGGCCCAGTGTCAAGTACCGGTCAGCATCTGCATGTGCCAAGAATACAACCAGCGGTTTCTCAGCATCATCTGGCTGCACGGCAGCAAATGACACACTATCCCGGATGTAATTCTTAAGCCAGTCGGCGCCGATGGCCTCTCGCTCCGCCGTCATGACAGCAATATTGGCAATCAAGTTGTTGTCAGTTGGCCTGAGGCGGCGGAAACTCACTTGGCGACCCAGGACAGCTTCAAAAGGCCCCTTCAACCTTTCAAACACGCCGTAAAAGTGCAAGTCCACTTCCATGATACGAGCAACGAACATGTCAATCATGGAGGGAGTGATGTGTGGCATTGTGATGAAATGCACCCAGTCGCCCTCGGGTGCGAGCTGAAAGTTGGCAATCAGCCATGGGGGGATGCGCTCGAAGACAGTGATGAGGCTGTTTTCGTTGAAGCGTAAAGATACGCCTGCTTTTCTCAAGCCGTCGCGGAGGCGGTTCGTGTTCGAGGAGCAGTACTGCCTTACATGTCCCCTGTCCTTGGACGAGTACATCTGGCGGAACAGCCACATTTCAAGAACAGCCCGTGGATCAATCGAGGTTTCTCGCGGTGCCAACTGCCCCGTTGGACTATGGCATATGACAAGACCTGAGACCATCAGGCCCATGGCCTTGTGGTGACTAATAGTAATGCCCTGTACGACAGGAAGACCGTTGCGAGAGTTGATACCAGGCTTGCCGAGCACCACATCTGTAGAAAGGCCGAGCTCAAGGGCACCGTCGACATGGGTGTGTGCAACCTTAATGCCATGGGCCGCCAGCTTTTTCCGAATTCCAATAACATCATCACAGCCACCTAAAAAGGTAGACCCGAAGTTGCACATAAGAACCACCTGGTACCTTTCCGAGTTTGCGGCGCAAGAGTCTCTATCCCGACATGCCCTCTCGACCAATTCTTGTGGTATGATTCGACCAAGGTTGTCTGACGGGATCTCAATGAATCGCCGAGGCGTCTTCTCGCGGCTCCAGAGCTGTGTAAAGTTGTCATTGTCCCGGATGATCTTCTTGATGCTATAGTGCGTGGCATCCGAGTAGTAGACATGGGCATCCGGGAACTGGGCCATGGCGGTATGCAGCGCCACCATGTTACCCATGGTACTTCCGGTAGTGAAGCAAGATGGGAACGACGCGTAGTCTTGCGAATCGATACCGTAGCCTGCCCTGTATTCATCTTGTATCTCGCGTGATTTGTGCTTGATCCAGTCAGAAGGAAGGTCCAGCGGCAAGAAATGGCCTAGAACCGGACCAAGGGCAGAATAGACAGCGAGGTTGAGAGGGTAGCCTCCCGACTTGGCCGTGACACCTCGTAAATGGTCGACAGAAATCTTGATGACCTTGGTGAGGGTCCGACACATGGTCCGATCTTGTCGGGCAAACTCTTCGTTTGCGACCGGGAATCGGGGGAGAAACAAATCACCTGGGTCAGCCTTGGTCAAGTCTTGCACCAGACCCTTCAAATCGAGCGTACTGACACTCGGCTGAATGGTCAGAAGATGCGTTCCTCGCGACATATGCTTGATGCCCCATTTACGGCACAATCTGTCGGAAATAACCCGACCACGAATCAACACATCCAGTGTCGATACTGGAGCCTCAAAGACGATGTCCTTCTCCTGCATGAGCTGACAAAGTGCCAGTCGCTTGCGTATGCATTGGTGATATATCTTCTGGAGCCCATGAGAGCCAAAACGAAGCTGTTGCAGACAAACCCACAGCGGACCGATAGAGTCTCTAGAGCCAGCTATGGTACTGTCGGTGCCGCGGACGTACTCGATCTTAACTTCACTAGATATCCCTAGGCCTGGCGACTTGAGGATGGCCGCACAAGTGGGAGAAACCCAGTTTGCTCCTCCAGCGACAATAGTGGCCGCAATTATGCAGTCATCGTGCACGAATGTGTCGTCGGGGTCATCATCTTCCTCTTCCTCTCTGAAAGGATGACGAAGCATCAACCGAGGAATGCCGAGACGCGCCCTATCATGGGCTGATATCGTGGTGATGTAGTCAAACGTACGGGACGCGTCAAGATGCAACAATATTGGCAAGTCTCTCTGCAGTCTCCCAATCATACCGAAATCGTCCACCCTGCCGACCAAACTGCCCAGCGTAGCAGCAAAAATGATGGGCCTTTTCCCGCCGGACAACCTATTTAGCTGCGTCCTTGCCCGGTCCTCGTCCGAGCTCACGCGCACCGTGTCCAATCCAAACATCCGCGCAGCCGTTTCCAGCACCTCGGTCTCGATGAAGCATCCCGCTAGCAGGGGTCTGTATTTAGACCGCAACCGCAGCTCATGCTGCAACGCCCGGATGCCATAGTGATTCGCCTCGAGCCAGTTAGTCACATAGCCAGTGACCTCTGATTCCGGACAGCCTACACGGGCACCTTTTGCGACGATGGCGTGGCGCTCAAATGTCTTGAAGTGGAGTATCCAGGAGCGGCTAATGTCCTCGGGCATATTGACGTTGTTGGTCTGCCACGGCAGGCCGGCGTCGCGCATGATCTTGCCCGTATCAAGCCATAACGGATCCGTGTGCGGTGAAAAGGGGCCCGGCTGGGTCTGGGCCCATTGTTTATGCAGGTCTGAGACGCCGTGTAACGTCCGGAGCTTCGCCGGGTCGCTTTTCCAGCTGTTCAAGACTGGTTCGTCAAGCCAGTCTTTTTGGGAAGCGAGAAACGACGACACGATGGGGCTGAATGCCTTTACCGCGTCCGGTTCATAGGGAATGGAGCCCATGTTGATAGTGGTGAGTGGTTGTATGATGTGGTCTGTCGAGCTACCGGTGGTCGATTCCAACAATAGTGCTCCCGTGAATGAGTTTTAATTTTATCGTGAATCGCGAGATTCTCTCGACGTCCGGGATGCTGACAAGCCAACTGCAAACACTTTACGCCAGTTGCTGCTCTTTGGATAAGATCTCCCCAATGAATCCTCTGCTGATGTGACGATACGATTGTTCTGTCACATTTTGTCATACATGCCGATGAGATGCAGGGGAAGCACCCCAACCGGGACCATGGGCGGGATGACGTGATATTTGTCACCTTGATCTTCATTGCTTGATGCTGTAATTCTCTCTAGAAAATGCTGATCATTTTATTCCCTGCTTGTTTTTAACTTCAGACAAGTTTGGTGTCACACGTAATTATTCAACATGATGCTAGCAAACTGTCGTTCATTCACCAACACCAGCGCCAAATGCCCTTGGCTTTGGCTGTTATGTCTTCTCATGGCCCCGTTCAAGTAGCAATGATTCATTGCTTTTTGGATCGAGACAAGAGCCGACACTATGACTGAGATTACACTCAACAACACCCTTCGGGACCTGTATCACCTCGACGGTGGCGACGAGGAGGACATCGCCCTCGTCTACGCCGTCCCCGCCGCAGACATCCAAATGTCAGCGGGAATTCCACCTTCGAGAAAATACATGTACCAATCTCCGTCGCTACCCACCAACGACAGCGATGTTCTGGCCCGAGAGTTTCTGCAGCTTGGACCGCAGCTTTTCGCCTTCATCGCGGGGGAAATGCCACTATTCATGTTTGACCTCGACTCTACTCCAGTAGAGGAATTCACCATGTCTGGGCCACGTCAGTATCGGCTCGATGCTGAACTTGTTTTCAGTCGGCTGAACCCTGTCCAGCGTCCGAGGCCAACCTTTGTGGCGAGGCCGGCCGATGTCAAGATTTCGTCTACGACAAAGGTTGTCCAGATCAATCCAATGGACTGTATGGAGAGGCTGCCGCAGCTTATTCCGTCGGATGATCACTATAGAGTCCTGTCCAAGCGAGGCCTGGCAAATTCGGGACTGCCAACACCTAAAAGTACCATCCACGACCTCGAACTTGACCTGTGCCAAATATCAAACGAAGAGGCAGTAGACAATGAGATCAAACGAATTAGCGCCCTCATTGCAGAAAGCCAAACACCGTTTGTGCTGAAGCTTCCACAGTCACTCTCTGGGCAAGGTACGATACTCGTCCGAAGCGAGTCTGCCCGCGAAACTGCCATCAAAGTATTGCAGCCAGAGCTGCGACGGATGGCGTCCCTCATTACCGAGGAAAACATGCACCTACAGCCGTGCTGCATCATCATGCAGCAGATGGTACCCGGAGAAGCTGTTGCTGTTTCCTTCTTCGTCACAAGAGCTGGTAGGGCCGTTTTCAACGCTTGCTGCGGCCAGCTCATTGATGGCGAGGGCGGCTGGGGTGGCGGATTCATTGACTACAATGCTCAGGACGACCTCGCACAAATTTACGGTGACATAATGAATCAAGTCGCTACATATTTGCACGAGAACAACTACTGGGGTCCCGTTGGCATCGACATCATGACAGACGCCCAAGGCCAACAGCTCGTCATTGATATGAATGTACGAGTTTCCGGCAGCCATCCATTGGGCGTGTTGAAGAATTTCTTCCAGGAGCGAGGGTTTGACCTCGCCACGTTGTTATTCCCGTTCATCGTCAAAGGAACTCGAGATTCTTTTGAGAAGGCCTTTAGGAATGAGTTGCAGGCGGGTTGTCTTGTCATCATTGGATGGGTGCATATGCGGGACAAGAAGACGTCCATGTCTACTGTCATCCTTGGTGAGAGGGATGATGAGCGATTACGTCAACTTATGACGAGAGTCAAGGAGTGGGAAGTTTCAGAGTAGATCGTGTGTACCGGGGTATGGGATTTTATCCATAACAAGTGTTCTTAATAAGACTGTGACGACATTTGCTGCGCTGGTGAAGAAGTGCCCTTGAACCCCCGGACAATCATCTCTAGACTACTACGAGGCGGTACTGGAGTCAAATATTCTCAAATATTGACAAATTGGTTGACCTGGCGATGGTGAGACCCGGTTGAATCGTTCTTTATTTTGCGTTGTTTACATAAGAATATTACATATTTCACTCATCCTAGATATTGGTCTACGAATGTGTCAACAGGTCGAGGCAATTCTGCATGGTCATAGTTATGAGCTTCGAGTTTCTGTCTATTGGTAAAACTTGAAATCCGAATGCTATCGTATGGTGCTCTGAAGCTGACGAGTTGCTCTGAATAAACCATCCAATGCGACATCCCACTTGAATGTTAATGTGTTCAAGATTCGTGACGTGACCTCAACATCGAGTCGTACTCGAGGACTGTCTCAAGGAGGACCTGCACGCCAATTCGACTGTTTGTTAATGATTAGCATGAGGCAGAAAAAAAGAAAGCAGACCATGGTACTGACCATTCTTCCTCACTTGTGAATTCTTCCGGGGCATGGCTGACGCCATCTTTGCTCGGCACAAAGATCATGGCCGTGGGGACCCTTAACACCGTCAACGCACTGTCATGTCCAGCCAGCGAAATCGTGTCCATAAATCCATCTTGGCCAACAACACTGTTGGCAGCACTTCGAATGCACGTAAGAACTTCATCGTCTAGCTGCACCGCCGGACTGTGCCAGATCCTTTCGATGCTAGTCTGAATCCTATCATTGAGTACTGTCAATTGCTTCATGCGGACATGTAAAGCAGACTCAAAATCATTCAAGACGGACTCTGAGGGATGTCGGAGGTCGAGGGTAAATGTTGCTCTGCCTGGGACGGTGTTGGATGATGGGCGGTCCAGCTCAAGAACGCCGATGGTGGCCACCGCAGATACGTCTCTTGCTCTTGCGGTGGCGAACAGGATCATCTCGGCTGCGGCTACCAGAGCATCGGCACGCTGGGCCATTGGAGTCGCGCCGGCGTGAGCTCGTTGGCCGACAACTGTAACCCGGTACCACCGGATGCCTTGGATGGCAGTGACTACGCCAACGTTCTTCTTGGCGTCTTGCAATAACCGCCGCTGCTCAATGTGGAGTTCAATATGGGCACTGAGTTTGCTTGCATCATAACTAGCCTGCACCGACCCGCGATAGCCGATGCGTTTGAGCTCTTGTTCCATTGTACATGTTCCCGTCGTATCATAAAGGTCGTGAAATTTGGATAGAGGCATGTGAGATGCCCATACTGCAGAGCCACTGCATCCAGGCGTAAACCGAGCTCCTTCTCTGGTCTTGTTAGCATGCCTAATGGAAGATGAAACAAGTGTAATGATAGGTGATGGCATACTCGTTTGTCCAGTTTATGGCAGCTAGTGGTGCATAGGTCTTGTGTCCGGAGGCCTTGATCGTCCTGAGGACTTCTAAGGCGCCGAGAACTCCCAGTATTCCGTAATATCTCCCACCTAGGCGGCACGCACATGTCAGAGAAATTCTTTTGATAAATACTGATATTCAATTCGAGATGACTGACCAGCAGGTTGAGTGTCTAAATGACTTCCCATACCAATTGGTGGAATGCTATTGTTGTGGCCAGGAAGGACTGCAAAGATGTTGCCCATCTGATCAATGCTGACTTTACACCCAAGATCACTGGCCTCATTCACGAAGTAGTCTCTGACTAGCTTGTCTTCGTCAGAAAGGGCCAGTCTTGCCATGCCAGTGCTGTTGGGAATAGCACCCCATTGCGCAGTGTGATGGATCTCAGTCCACAAACGCGTGCCGTCGATAGTCAAACCAGCCTTTGGCCGTCCATCGACACGACAAGAGTGTGCTTGCCAGGGTTTTCCAGCGGGCTGATGGGTATCAGTTAGGTCATCTTCCCCAAACGAGTCGGTGGCATCATGATCTGAACCTGAGTCAGAACGAGCAGAAGATGCTGGCGATGAAGGAGATGTTGAGTGGGCGACCGTGAAGTCCTCAACGTGTGACATTTCGGGTAGTGCGACAGACATAATGGCGTCAATGATTTGCGACTGCCTGAGAGTGCAACCTGCTTAGCCTGCTTATTATCTACCTCTATTATCTACATCAAATTTGAATGACGGGCTGACGACATGATAAAAGTAACACTGCTCTATGATCTGTTTGGCTACCACCCTTCCTCATCTCAACAAAGTGAACTTGTAACAATTGGTTCAAGTCATCACTTACAGCCTTGTATATTATGACGATTGGCAGGCGGCAGATGAGAGGTTGTGTCTACAAACTGATCTGCATCTTGGTCATATCAACAAAGCGAACGAGACCAGGTTTAATTGCCATAGGTGTGTGGGGATATAGCAAGTTTCTGTGACGACAACTCGATGTATGAAGAATAGGCAAAGGATCTGAAAACCCCTGTTCATGCAACTTTAATGACTGTTTAGCTAACCCAAAGAACGATAGAAAACCATGAGATGACATTTGATGATAGAATATGGCTCTTCCTATCAGTGGTGAGGAAGTAGGAAATCATTGGGAATCGGGAAAGATCTACATGTAGTTGCGGGGGACATCGCGTAATAGCACACGGGACGATGTGGTGATGGTGCAGATCTTCACCCAACGACAACACAAAAGCTTGTATATACACCACACCACTGCAAGATTCAATTGGCCGATCGGTCATCTCCAGCTGACAAATTTTGCAGGTCTGTTTCGTATTGTGGTGCAATCGTAGTGTTAGAGGTACGCAGTATCTGCTTCAATGGATCCGCGACAGCATGACGGAGTCTTTTTCTTATTTTTTTCTGCAACAATTGTAGAGTGCAATAACCCACCAGCCCATGATCTCGCTCATTGCACCCTTTACTATTGACTTCTGGGTTTCCAACTTTGCTTTATTTGAATCACAGGCTGCTCGTGTGCCAGTTGCAACAAGTCCCTACTCATCATGGGCTCCCTGGAAGAATACCCCGTCGGGCTTCTAGATCTCAAGATCCGGCCCCTGCCGCATACCGACAATCGCACAGACGAGGAAATTGTTCACGCAATCCTCAACCCTCCCCTTGTCACCACAGAAGAGAATGTGTGGGCGTTTTGGGACAAAGGTTACAACGCCATGCCCCCATGGCAGAAGCGCAACGTGCTAGGCTGGGCCCGAATTCTCGGTCCCTCGTGGTCGGTCCGAGTACTTGATCTAATTCAAGACTCACCGGCCAATATTTTTAATTTTTTAGATGGGGTTGATCTGCCCAAGCACTTGAATGATGGGCGGACAACAGGTCGGTATGCCGGTGCGAATACGTCCGACACGATTCGTCTACCGTGCGTATACCAGCATGGCGGCGTCTGGATGGATGTCGGCATCATGTTGCTGATGCATTTGGACCAAGTTTGCTGGGCTGCGCTCAAGAGTCCAAAATCCAAGTTCCAGGTCGCCGTTGCATCGGCCGACCCGACTCACAAGTCCGGAACGGCAGAGAACTTTTTTATTGCGGGACGCAAAGGCAACGGCTTCATCAAGCGGTGGATGATGATTCTTCTCGAAGCATGGACGGGCCGTATCAACAACAAGGGAATACACGCGCATCCTCTCTTCCACCACCTGGTCCGTGACGGGAACATCACACACGTCTTCAAAGACGCTGTGGGGGATAAGCTGGACTATTTCCAAGCCTATCTTGCGTATGAGCGTCTTCGACTACTAGAAGACCCTCACGACGGCTTCAGCGGACCAAGCTACTGCAAGAATCGCGTGCTTCTGATTGACTATAGAGAGTTTGCTGCCGGCGCCATGCTCACCAACGACAATGGCCCCAAACAGATGCAGCTCTTCAACACTCGATACGATCAGAACCAGGACTCCGAGGAGTATAAGGAGGCCAAGGAGTTCTTCACAAACATCCTTTCCAACGCCGCCATGTTGAAACAATACCACTGGCGCGATCATGACGTTCCTACGCTGGCTGACCTTTGGGATCGGCCAGAGAATCATGAACTGGATGCTGAGCCTAACACGTTTGGTGAGTATTTGCGTTATATCAGTTCGCGCTATACGCAAGATCGGACGATTACTGGGCTCAAGTTTCCACCAATCCGGGAAAAGGTCTTGGTAGCTGGTGTATTGGAGACGTCTGAGAGTTAGGTTGTTTGGGTAGGAGAATATCACAAAACGTAATTCATCTGATCTCAGTACCTTCCATCGATGTGATTGTAAGAGAATCGATGCGACTTTATCTAATTGCTCGCTATTAGACAGTGGGGATCTCAGCGTTCACACAGCCGAAGTAACCTCCGCACTGCATCCGAGATGGAAAACAAAAAACGTGTTCTTTGTTATGTTGAAGCTGGCTTTTCCTACATTTAGAGCTTGTAAAGCAAAGCTATAGAGGTCTTTATCAATGTAAGCATGCTTTGCGTCTCCAAAGCAAGTAAAAGGACAGCACCAACGAAAGCAAAAAATCCGTTTTCTCTATGACGAGAGCAATACCACTCCAATATCCACCTAACTGCCTTTGAAGTTGCAGCGCGAAAGATGGTACCCCATATGACTCATTCTTGTGAATATAAAAGCCTGTTCATCCTCCGTCCATACAATCCAGCTCAAGAGGCCTTTAACAAACTCGTCCCTGGACTCGTGATGATAGGTCATAGTCATAGTGGCATAATGCCTTCCTTGCGTACTACACAATTAGATCTACATGATCAATGAGATTACGTACGAGCTTAGGCTTTCACAGTGGCACGCCAAAAGGGTCAAGATCGGCAGGTATGACAGGATAGCCCTTAGATCATTGTTGAACAGATGCGAGAGCAAAACTATCATGGATCGGCGTTGTCGTCATCTCACAGCTTGAGCATGTTTCTTTGCAACTGCCGTACTAGTGTCATAAATCTAATGCACAAGCTGCTTCCAAGGAAGTGGTCACTTTTCAATGCTATGACATCTTCACAGACTGCGTCTCGTTGATCTGGCCCATACATATATATGCAAGGGTAGAAATCAATCAATCTGCCTATCAAGAGTCTGTCTAAATTAGCCACCACACATCAAATCATCGCATTCACCCGTAACTACGGCTTTTCATTCCACCCATTCTAGTGCCAAATCAACATGACGATCATCGTTACTGGAGTAGGCATTACCGACCTTCGATGTACCACCGTGGTGTCAGCTAACACAACACAGGGTGCTGGGTTCATTGGCTCCCACCTCGTTCAGTGTCTTCTCAACGAAGGCGAAAAGGTGGTTGTCATTGACTCACTATGGACTGGCTCGATTGAGAATGTCGCCAGATTTCAGAACCACCCAAACTACAGTTTTCTGAGGTACCTTGCCCAAAGCGCATGATATTGCTCCATGAGCAGATACTAATACAATTGAAGCTGGGATGTTAGAGATCCATTGCCAATCACGGAAACACCCAAGCAGATTTATCATCTGGCGTGTCCAGCCAGCCCAGATCATTTTGAAAAGAGCCCGATTGACGTCCTAGAAACGTGCTTTCAAGGAACAAAGAATATCATGGATTTGGCAACGGGTTGTGGTGCTAGGGTTTTAATTGCTAGTACCTCCGGTGAGCATTATTCTCTCGTCTACCTATAGACTTGGGCAAAGGGCTGACAAAATGGTAGAAATTTATGGCGACCCTAAAGTCATCCCCCAGTCGGAAAAATACTGGGGCAACACAAACTCGTACGGCCCAAGATCTTGCTACGATGAGGGCAAGCGCATTACAGAGGCCCTCGCCTACGGCTACCAACGGAAGCATAACCTACAAGTACGCATCGCACGCATCTTCAACGCCTATGGGCCCTCGATGCAGCTGCGCGACGGCCGAGCGGTGCCCAACTTCATCGCCGCCGCGATGCAGGGCCGCCCGATATCCGTGTACGGCGACGGCAGCGCCACTCGGTGCTTCCAGTACGTGGCGGACTGCGTCGAGGGGTTAGTTCTTCTGATGAATAGCGACTACACGCGCCCTGTCAACCTCGGCAGCGACATGGAAACAAGCGTCGGGGATATTGCGCAGATGATTGTTGAACTTGTCGCAGCCAAGACGGGCACCGCCGCCAAGACTGCGATCCAGCACCTGCCCGCGCGCGAAGACGATCCGTACCGACGCAAGCCTGACATTGGACTTGCTAAAGAAGCACTGGGCTGGCAGCCGCGCATGGCCCTGCGGAGTGGACTAGAGGTGACGGTGGACTGGTTCTTGGCACAGGCAAAGAAGCAAAAGGATGAGGTAGACTCGCAGATCACGATGGCCAAGATGCCAGCGCAGATCTTCGGAGGGTTGGTAGGTGATGCGACAAAGGAAATTGCTGTGTAAAATGTGTAGGCTACGAAGCATATCACGTAGTCCCTGTAGACGAGCTCTGATACAATTTATTCATCATGTCATATCGCTGGGTGGTTCCAGCATGGTTCATTGGGTAGTCATAAACAGGGCAAGCAGAACTTTGCAATGCCGGCATAACACATAGAGCTGGTCCTATTGATACCGCCAACCAGCGGTTAAGGCAGCTCAAATAATCACAATGCAAGTTTAATTCAAGCAGTCCAGATCCTCATTTTCAGTTTTCAATTTAATACAATCAATTTTTGTTAAATGATTGAATTGATTCAATTTATTATAGATTTGATTTGTGATGATGTAGGAATGCAGCGCCTAGATTTCTAACCTTCTTACCTGGAAATCACCCAGTGGGCGCTCTCAAAATCAATCGTCTGTCTATAGT
>JABEXW010000361.1:0-37772 GCA_013266185.1 Fusarium sarcochroum | reverse complement strand
ACCTAATAGATTTACAATTGTTATTGCTGCCTTTTCTCTAGTGCTTATAACCCGATTGCATGCATAAAGGAAGAATTAGAAATCATCTCGGCATTTCATTATGGCGATCTACAGAATCCTACAGGAATCCCAACAGCACTGCGCCACTGAAAACCTGACGCTGCTTCGATTTTACAAAGAGCATGTTGTTTTTGGAGTGAAAGGTATAGGTGTTTGATGCTGTGAAACGAAAGAATAGATATATAAGGCACTCTCGAGCCCATATCTTTTGTCTTTCTCTTCTATAGACTCATCAACACACCGCACAACCTTCAAGCTGCGCAATATAAATTTACATTATTTCTACAACCTTCAATCTCCTCTTCGATCAAAATGCTCACCAAGAACCTTCTCGCTGTTGCGGCCATGTCTGCTACTGGTCTCGCTACCAATCTTGTAAGTGTTGATAATTGCTAATAATCACATTTCTCCTGACAACTACTAGCATGTCGATATTGGCTGTATTATGGTTGGCGGCACGCACACAGTTTGTGCAAGTGACGGCCCATATTCGATCAATGGTGATTCGGCTCAAATCCTATGCAAGCTGGATGCCAACCCCACTCTCGTTACGGTCTCTTGGCCGAGGTACTACGGTGATATCTACTGGACCAAAGACGACTGCATGGTAGATGCCAAGAGTGAGTTATCTATGTTTCTTTCGAAAGTATCCATTACTAAGTCTTGGTAGAAAACGTCATTAAGTGTGCTGAATGATATGGTTCCTTTTTAAACACGCTCATTAAGGACACAATGTGCATTGGTTATGTTAACGATAAGTTTCCAAACTCTTTACCTCTTTCTGGAATGAGGGGAGGAGTAGGCTTCGGAAACACATAGCTAGTTCTATAGCATGTTTCTAAAGAGTTCTCTCAATACATTCGTTTTTCAGTTTATTGTATTTTAATTCAACTCTTGGAACTCGTGGGTACTAAAGTTATGCGTAAATATGACCATTGACAAAAGCCGCTGGGGGCCCAACTAAGCAATCGATTGAGCACTTGACTGCGAGACGCGCATAAAAGGCCAACTGCGTTCCGCCACCAAGCTTGGTAGGAACATTTGGACTTGGCTCCACCTCCTTGCTGAGACATTCTTAATCTGCCTTCTCCTCCCCTCGGTCTGTGTTCTACTTCTCGGCCTTTTTCCCAGCTTGCCGTTTTGTGATGTTGTCTGCCAAGTTCTTCGCCCAATTCTTCTTTGTACGGTCCTCATGACTGAGCAACTTTGGCTTTCTTTCCGACACCGCTGGCTTTTCTGGAGTGGACTCCTCAGGCAGGAGCTCTCTTTTCATCAGAGCCACCCCATGCCAATAGAAGCAGTCGAGGAATCCTTCAAGGGCACGTGGCGTGTTCCTCCACTTCCACGGTCATTTAGCATGTACAGAATCGCCAGACTCCCATAGATCATAAACAGGGTCAATACTGGCCGCAAGTGAGATGAGCCTCAATGCCAGCATTACGTCCTGTACAGAGACAATTCTAGTGATGCACCGTCCAACAAAAACAACAGGAGGTGTAAGGGTTTGACGATCAACGAGATTGCTTCCGATATTGACATTGATTCACGAGCCGCGCTAGCATAGCAAGAACAGTCCTTTCTTGATGTTCAAGTCTACCATGATACTTCATATCTCAAGTACAGCCCTCAAAAATTGTACCACATCATCCATACCTTGGGGTGAATTGAACCAGTGCCCCCCAGCCCCATACTCCCTCCATGCCACATTCGCTCCAAACCCTTTCAATATCTCACGCTGCTTCCTGCCCCAACCAACCAATACCAACGGATCATCAACGCAATGCTCCAAGAGAATCGGCGTGTTCTTGAGAACGTCGTTGTGGGTTGGGGACGAGTCAACTTGAAGCGTCTTACGCATCTCATCGAGTGTTCGACCGGCAAACGGGCAACGCCCACTGAAACCAATGAAGGCGCCCAGTCGTTTGTCTGGGGTTGGGACATCGAGGTTGAATAACGTGTGCACGCTTGTCGCAGAGCCCATACTGATGCCCATCAAAATGATTTTATCCCACCTCCCATTCAAGTCACTTGCCTCCTTGGCCAGAATATCGCGGATCTTGGGCACGACTTCTCTAAGTCCTTCTGCCTGCAGATCTTCATTTTCCGCAAAATTGGACACGTTCCAGACATCGAACCACTGGTTCCACTCGTCGGGTGAACTGGCGCATTTCCTCTTGGGCGCTTGAGGAAACACCCATCGAAAAGAAGGAAAAGCGTCGGCAAGGGTGCGGCCTTGAGAGTCGCGCGAGTATTGGAGGGAGCTGCAGAAGTTGGCAGCGCTATCCCCGCGCCCGTGCAGGAAGACGACGGTGTGAGAGTGCGTTTGGCCTTGGGCTGGGGGCACTTGGATACTGTTGAGAGAAAGAGAACCCATCGCTTTGGAAATGAAAGGCGGCGTGATGATAAAGTCGCTGCTGAAGTGAAGGTTAAGACAGAGAGTTGCTTGTAAGCAATGTTGCTCGGCGCCCCAGTTGACCCTCAAGCAAGTGTCCAATGGTGGGACCTTGCTTACCGCGCGACCATTTCTTACATTTGAGGAGACATTTATCTATGTCGCATGTACTCTTTAGCAGTTTCAATATTACGTTTTCCGTTAAGAAAAATAAAAAAAACACAAGAAATGGCAGCTAGTTGTTCTAAGAGAATTTCTCGCTATTGAATAAAATATCGATAAATAATGCTTGTCTTTCTATGTATTCACTATTAAGGTTTACAATCTGGCAATTGCCGCAAAGCTCCTGTAATCTTCTTCTACGTGTGGTTCAGGTGGGTCTTGTGTCTTGCTGAACCCTTGTGCCGCTTGCAAAGATCGCTGCTGATCGTATCACAATTAGCCTACAGCTTAGATAAACTTATTCCCGCTTCGCGTCCTCCCAAAGCCCGATACTTCACTCAATAACTTCGTGCCGTAAGATGAAATTAAATGGTATTGTTTTTTTCTTTTTCTCCTAGCTAATATAACTTCAAGTAACGGGAGAATCATCCTGTTGAGTTAAATCCTTGGCGAAGCCCCCAATGATAGAAAGTTATGATTGAACTTCAGCTTCAGGGTAGGGTGACCAGCTGAAGATAGCTCGATCCCCATATTTAATCGAGCACGGCTGTTTTCGGTTCCGACCCGACATTCGGGGGATCCCAAGTTAGCTCGGAGATAAGAGGAAATGCGAGGGTTTGGGTTTTATGGGGACGAAATACGTCCATGATACCGTACTCCGTAAGTGAGAAGGACTTCTAAAATCCACATCGACGAGAGACTTGTTCACCAGCCGCCTCAAACACGGACGCATGCGTCAAGACCGCGTTCTTAAAACTAGTTCTTGTGTGTGATGTCATCTATTCTTACCAATCTCAATCCTTGTTGTCCTTCAAGGCGTGGTGCGACTTTTCTCGTTCACACAGCTACTGAAGAACCAACAAAAAAGTCAATCGATATAAGATATTTCAAGATTTAAGCACATCGAGTCTCAATTGTTAAAACCCTCGACTCACAATAGAAACCAGTTGATAATTTTAGAATATTGTGTCCCTACCCCAACTTTTTCCTGCTACCAGGGATAGGCCCTTGACTCTTGGCTATTCTCAGTGAATGCGAGGTTTTCCAAAGACGCGGCCAAGGCTCGCGCGATCAAACTTGTCCATCCGCTATTATCAGTGTTTTATGCAGCAATGCCCTCCGCGGCATGTCTACTGTTCTTGCTCTGCTCAGCCTCTGCCACAACGGCGGACTTGAGGTCAATCTCGACTTTTTCTCCGAAAAGAACGTTGATCTCCTCAAGCGGCAGGTTTTGTGTCTATCTTCTCATCAGCATACATATTCATAATGTCTGGAGGGTGTTACTAACCTCAGGGAACGTAAACCATATGGCGATCGTGCTGGCCACGGTGATGGCAACAAAAATCATGTAGAACTTCCAGCCGATGTTGTTCAAGCCGACAGTAACAGGAGCACTGTATGCAATCGCGTTACCAAAGAAGGATGCAAAAGCAAGCGTTGAGCCTTCACTGCGCAGATCTGGGGTAGGATGTCAGTATGGTTATCTCGATCGTAAGTGGATTGAGTAGACTTACGAGTAGGCCAGATTTCAGATCCGTAGACATATGCAGTGCACTCAATTGTGGTTGTGAAGAAAACTCCAAAGATGAAGTAGATGGCAACAGCTGCATTGAGTCCAGGGGTATCATCGGATCCCAGATAAAATTTCTGCAAGGCGGCCATGACACTGAGAATGGCGGCCGAGCCGAACCCACCAGCGACTGTTACGTCCATTAGTCAGTGTGTCCACAATGAGAATCGGAAGTCTTACCTAGAAGCTTCACTCGGCCAACTCGGTCGAGCAGTAGAATGTTCAAAGCACATCCAAAGACCAAGCACACAGTCCAAGCGACACCAAGAGCCAATTGCAAGGTGACGCCAAAGCCCAAACCGCCCATAAGGACGGGAATGAGGTTGGCAATGGCAGTGATACCAGTACCCTGAGCCATGACCCATAGGAGGATGGAACAGTACGCTCGCTTCAAGAGGTGCTTGGTTGTGAAGATGTACCAGAAACCTGAAGGTAGTTGTCTCTCAGTCTCAACTTGAGCCTTGATCTGAACAGCTTCAGCATGGGCAAGGAGGCCCTTAGGGTCAGTCTTGGTCTTGTGAAGTTTGACCAGGATCTCTGTGGCCTCTTCATCACGACCCTGTTCCATGAGCCAACGAGGAGACTCGGGGAGGAAGTACAAAGAGCCGAGATGGATGACAGCTATTCCTGTCAAGACAATAAAGATGAGGCGCCACTGTATGGAAGAATGCACGAAGCTAAAAGCCAAGTTAAAGACAGCGCAAATGATGTACGCAGAGACAACACCAACACCCTGCATACCCACGAGGGCACCACGAGCATGAGGTGGCGCCACCTCGGACATGTATACTGGTGAATTGGCAAACACCATTCCACCACCTATACCACAGATGACTCGGAAGGTCAGAAGCATGGCGATGTTGACTGAGGCAGCTTGAAGAGCTCCCGAGATGATGACGATTATGGCGGCTGCGGCGTTGCAGAAACGACGACCGTAGTGTTTCGCGATGGGAGCTTGCCCGACAGAGCCTACCATGGCACCAGCTAAGAATCTAATCGAGCAACTTGATCAGTATGACATGAGAGTGACGGAGCAGCAAACTTACCCTCCAAGCAGTCCATCGGTGCGTTGAGCAGCATCAGCAGTGGTCAAGAACTTGGCGATGAATGATGTTTGGGCGAGAGTTCCGGCAATGGCATTTGCACTGAAGCCGTAGAGGAAACCACCAAGTGCAGCCGTGAAGATGACCTGAGACATTTGGTCAATTATGCTTCCATTGTTTAGATGGGAAACACTCTCACCTGGTATGTGATCCAGCTGACTGAGTGTGTAACAGCTCCGACAGGATCATCACTGATATCAGAGTCTGAAGACGGCTTGTTCGTCGTTCTTTCGTCGACTTGACTCTTTTCCGGTGTCACTGACATGTTTGCAAGACCTTGTAATCTGAGCTGGATGTGTTTGAATGTGCCAAACAAAGGTGGGAAAGCCTTTAACTTGGGAGATGCTACTGCTTCCAGGAGCAAGAGAAAAACGAATTATAAACCCGACATGCTATAACTCTTTCTCTAATGTTGGTCGTCTATCATACATCTTTTTTGGACAAGTACGTAGACCGGGTAAACCAACATAGCATCCCGAGACCCTGTCAATCCCCTCCAGAGCTATCAACCACGATGCAACGCGAAAAGAGAGCTAATGAACACGCCATGTGGGCTGGCTGCAACAGCCTGGGGTCACCTAGGTCCGGCATTTGGTGGCGTCTATGAAACCTGTCGATCTTCCGCCGTTGGTCATGGGCCCTGCCACCCTAGTAATATGCCGCGCAATAACAGATGCTGAATCAAGGGGTTTGTGGATTTTCGGATGGGATTTTGGAACAGACTAGGGACGTCAGGGTAGCATTTTTGATAATTTCCTGATTCGAGGTTTGGCCAAGCAATGGCTCCCACTGCATTAGGCCAGTCGGTCGCCCCTTGTAGACTGCATGTACTATTTAATCACAATTACTTTCGTTGTTTTCTCGTGCATGATTGCTCACTTAGCATTCCTACCACGTTTCTTTCCACTTTAGATCACCCATCCATCACGCACTCGTCCATCCATCCGTTTTCCGATACATTGCTGTCAAACATGCCTCCCCACGTGCCTGAAAGTCAAGTCTTCCCTGTCCTGAAAGACAAGGTTGCACTCATCACTGGTGGTGCACAAGGAATGGGCAAGGCTACAGCAGAAGTCTTCCTCAAGGCCGGCGCCAAAGTCGTCATCTGCGACGTACAAGCAGATAAGGGTGATGAAGCGGCCAAGGAGCTCTCTAAACTAGGAGAAGTCTACTTTGCCAAGGCGGATATCTCGTCTTCAGAGGATGTTGCCGCTCTTGTCAAGTTTGCGGTCGATAAGTTTGGTCGCCTGGACTGTGCCGTGAACAACGCGGCGCTCACACCTGATAAAACTCCCTTGACGGATTTTGACGAGACATACTGGGACAAACTCATCAGTATCAATCTGACGGGCTCCGCGCTCTGTGTCAAGCATCAAATGAAGCAGTTCATCGCTCAAGGTGGAGGTGGCGCGATCGTCAACATCGCCAGCATCAATGCCTTCAAACCGCAACCAAACATGCCAGCATACACAGCCGCTAAGCACGCTCTCGTCGGTTTGACCAAGCATGCTAGTATGGAGGGCGGACCCCACGGTATCCGCGTAAACGCCGTTGCCCCAGGGGCCATTTTTGTGAGTGCTTACCTATGAACTATGATCCGATCCTTGATTTACAGCTTGACTAACATAAACGACTCATGCAGACTGCCATGGCAGAGAAGGCGTTGGAAATTATGGGCACGACCCATGACGAGTTTGCACCGCAAGTCAGCTATCTCGAGCGGTTTGGAATGCCCCACGAGGTAGCTCAGGGATCCTTATGGTTATGCTCACCGGCTTCGTCGTACGTGACTGGCATTACGCTGCCGATCGATGGAGGCTTTACTGCCAAATAGGGAATACTACTGTAACTAGAGTATAGCGTGCATATGCGGATTTCTTCTTTAGTTGTCGGAACATGAGCGGAATGCGACGTGATAAATATTCTAGTGATTAGAGCAGGGAATGAGTGCAGGATCTTGCACTAGAGGTTTTTAGATTATCAGGGATCTATCTTTGAGACGCGGAACTAAATCCTTGGTGTGCACTATGTGCTGTAGTCCGCTGTGTCGATCTTATCTAGAGTTCTAATCAAGGAACCAAGTCCATCATTAGTTCCAGCAAATTGAGCAGCTTTTCACTATTCCAGCCCGTCACTTAATATCTGGAGGTATTTGAAACCAATATAACTTAGATTTGTATAGAGGTAGTATCTGTTATCTCACTGTCCTTGGCAATACCGGTATGTATTACACAATTAGTGGATGGATCCCTGCAGTGAATCCTCAATGCCGCGGTAGCCGTGTTGAAGAGAGTGGGGCAATTATGTAAATCAACTAGTTAGGTATTCTTACCCCATTTCTCTAGCGAAAGCGCAACGCTTCCCGTCACGCAAATGACGATCTTCCGTCTTCCCCGACGTTAGACTACTGTAGCGGATTCTAACGGCTTTCGAACTAAAAACGAGGATTCATTGAAGATACGCTACTGAGTCAACATATGAGTCGGCCGACTCTGACTCGTTCCGAGCCGTTGCTACCTTAATGACTATCCAATAATGATCTGCACGACCGGCTCGTTACAGCTACCATACTATTACAGTAACTACTAACTAGTAACTAAAGGATTGTCCTCCGTTTGCGCTCACTAGATTTCCAGTCATCCAGCTTGACTCAGGACTGCAGATCATACTGACCAAATTGGCAATTTCCTCTGGATATGCAGCCCGGCCACCAAACTTCTCTCCGAGCTCCTGGACTTCGGGAGTATCTGTTTCCCGAACAGCAACAAGCGGCGTAACAGGATTCCAACGGCCCAAATACTCCTTGATATGGTCGTCAGCCGTCATGTACATGTCGGTCATGACAGGACCAGGATTGATAGTGTTGACCGTGCAGTTTTCGGCCAGCTCGCGACACCAGACCCTGGCCATAGTCTCCATTGCCGCTTTGGTACCTGCATAGAGCGTGGTGCCTGGCGTGCCAAGTTTGGGGTTGACACTCGACATCATGACAATGCGACCGGACCGGTCTGTCGGTAGGTGAGGCTTGCAAACACCTGTAAGCAAGGCTGGACCAAGAACATTGACTCGGTAGATGTGGTCGAATTCTTCTTGGTTGACCGACTCTACAGGTCCGACATAGAGAACAGCGGCGTTGTGGATGAGAATGTCGATCACCAGCTTATCGCCGCCAAAGTTCTCCTTGCATACTGAGATAATTCGCTGGCAGTCGTCGATTTTGCTGATGTCGGCTCTACAAGGTACAGCCTTGACAAAGTACTTCTCCTCAAGCTCCTTGCTTAGTGCTGCAGCACTGTCATCTGAAGACTTGCTGGTGTAATTGATGAGGATGTTTGCACCTCGCTCAGCAAGACTGCGAGCAATGTATGCGCCAATACCTGATAGGCGGTTCTCGGGTTAGCTTTAGCTGTGCTGTACCGCACAGAGAGAGTTTTTAACACATACCACGGGAGGAGCCGGTAACAATGGCAAGTTTGCCTTGGTGCACGCGCTGTTTGACTTTGTTGGTCATGATGGATTGATAGACTGCTTACTTGGTGTGTGAGTATGTCCAGGAATTGGGCAGTTCTTTGCCTCAATTTTTATTCAATAATTGCGGCTCCGATTGATGTTCCAGTGGAGCTACCTTCCCCTTATTCTTCCGTTATTTTCCATGTCAAACAAGAGCCAACACGCCGATGTCTAACCAACATCATTCATGACGAGGTTCTGTTACAGTCCAACTGATACCTGGATGCCGTTCCATCATGAACTTTGTGATTGCTGGGTCTCCCCTGCGATGTTAATCCTGGGATTATCAAACTAGGGGACCGGAAAGCAACACGGAACTTAGCTCGAGGTACCCAAACGACTCAAGAGCTATAGAATCCATATTATCGCCCGAACCCTGCACTCTAGACTGCGGCCCCGCATCCGGAACCGACTTTTAGAGTGATCTCCGCTCGGCACCTTAGGTCCCTTCTAGCGTTTGCCTCAGAAGTGCCAGGAGAGGTGCACTTGGAGAATTGAGCAGCAACAGTAATCGTTACGAGCCGCGGTGTATGAATTGGTTTGGATATTGGGCACATGTCGAATGTTCTACGTGTCTCAAACTGACAGATTCTAGCTGAACTTAGAAAGTCGTATTCATTATTCTTTACTCGACCTTAAATGCGCTATGCGTCAGTGACCTAAACGCCAAGTTAGCTTCTAGAACCCTTGCACAATCCCCTGTAGCGATCGACAGGACTTATGCCATGCAGCTTCTTAGCCCAACGTTCGATGGAACAGTAACAGTGGCTGGTTGGTTAAGCTCCCCCTTGCTAGCTAAAGAGGATCTGCAACACGGTGCGTTTCTAAATCCAGCTAGAGAACGAACTGCCGCGCAATTCCAGGTTTCCACTCTGCGACAAACCGTGTCCGTTAATGACACTCTTTCTAGCCTCCCGTTTACGAGAATCAAGGATGTAGCTTCGAAGAATTGACGTTATCTTTCAGGGACCTTTCGTCAAGAGGCGCCAAAAAGGGGTCGACTTGTGCCTGACTTGGAAAATAGCAAGGATTGCCATGAGGTGCAGTGACCAATACGTATATTGCCTGCGCGCCCAAACCTAAAGCCTCTGTCTTTCGGCTGATTCCAGATATTTTCTCGAAGTTATGGTCGTTCGTTGTTCATATTGAGGTTTCAGCCACTCATTTCAACAAAGCCAGCCTTGGATTTCCGCCTTTGTTTAACAAGTATCCTTTTTTACATCCTTCTGCAATCTCGGATTTTCCACCGCTGCCCTCGACTCAATGGCTCCAGCAGCTGGAATCGGAGGCAAAGGCGGCATGGTCGTCGGTGTTCTCTGGGCCGAGAATATCATCTGCTATATCCTCATCGGCTTGAGAGTTTACACTCGCCGCTATATCCGAGGATCAGTCGGCTGGGACGACTTATGCTTGATCGCTACATCGGTTCGTAAATCTCATAACATATCTTACCTGTGAGACTAATATCTGAGCTAGGCCCTTATGACCCTTTTCGCCATCTTGACCACGGTCTCAGCCTACCACGGCATGGGCCAACACTTTGGTGATCTCGATGTACCTCAATTCGCCGACGCAATGCTATGGCTACTTTGTGCTCAAGCTACCGTTTCCATTGCCATAGGCATGGGCAAGGTATCTGTGGCTGTCTTCTTGCTACGCATAGTAACTGCTCCTTGGTAAGTTAACTTCCAATCTTGATGTACTCCTATCTGACAACCTAGGCATCGATGGTTCCTCTGGTTCTGTATTTCTTCTATGATGGTTCTGAGCGTTTTCCTTACCATTGCCATCTTCGCTCAATGTACACCTGTCGAGTCGATCTGGAATCCCTTGTTGGCGGATCAGAAAGTGTGCTACCTCAGCTTGACTGTAGTAGCCTTTATTGATTGCGGTAAGTCGAGTCTTATGGGTCTCTATGTCTAAGCCTCTAATCGTCTATCAGCATACGCCGCGGTCTTGGATTTTGCCTTGGCTGGTTTCCCTTGGCTTGCGCTTCGCCGACTGAACATGAAGCGCAAGGAGCGTTACACTATCTGCCTCTCCCTCAGCCTCGGAATTTTGTGAGTATTGCTTCGTTGCCATACCGCGATATTTGTTTCAGACTAACCAATGCCAGTGCTGGTGTTTGTGGAATCGTTAGAACGTCCGGCCTGAATGCTTTGAACAATTCTACCGACTACCTTTGTATGTAACCCCATGCTCGACATCTCAATCCAGTACTTTCTCTAATTGTGTTATGAACAGATGCAACATCCGACTCCGTCATCTGGACCGCCAGCGAAGTAACCACGACTCTAGTCTGCCTCGCGCTCCCTGCTCTTCGGCCCCTCTATAACAAGATGCGTGGCCAAGAATCGAGCTCGGCTGGCTATCGACAGCATGACGACTCCAACTATGCAGGAACCGGCTCATATAACCTGAGTTCGTATCCGGGCGTTCGTAAAGATGGTGGTGCAGGATTCGGGAAGAACAATTCGACAAACGTTGAGGCAGGCCAAACGACGATGAAAAACGACAGTGACGAGACAATTCTTTTACAGGGTCATGGTAAAAGAGATATCATGCGAGTACAAGAAGTTAGCGTTTCATATGAGAACACAAGCCTGGACAACAAAGCCGTAACTAGGGAAGCTGTATAACAAAAGATTAGAATAGCTAGAAATCTAAGTAATCAACATTCTCCATTATTGCATAGGACGATCCTGCATTAGAAGACCAATCGAGATCAGAAAGGAAACGCTGTTATTACCGGGCTGTCCGATGAAAAGACGTGGCTGCATTCCTACGTGTCAAATTGGAGTTCCTATAGTCTAAAATTACAAGAACTTCACATTATCAGGCAGAACCACAAAAAGGCAAAAAACATACAACACCGGGGATTCGCTGGTCGTCACCGACCCAACTACTAATCCAGCGCTTCGCAGCTTGACTATGGGAGAGCGGACGGGATCCCGTATTTTCTGCGAGCTGTGGTCGTATGTATCAGGAGTTTAAGTAGGAAACCTCATATAGCCTGCACTTACTTTCTGAGAGAATGGTTAGATAGCGAGGATGACTACTTCCCTCGGCAGATTTGGCCGACCCACTCGGAGGCTAATGTTCACGGGAAGCAAACATGTTCACAGATACGTAGAGATCAAGCTAAGTACTGTCGACTAGCCACGTACGTGTGGGGTGACGGCGATATAATTTGTCGTAGTAACATGGCGTATGAATGTCAAGAAGGCGGGCCAAGAAGAATGTTATATCGGGGAGGAAATTTAGCCCGACCAGGAATGCGCTCTGTAAGGATTAGCCTCGACGACAAAGTGTAGGACCAAGCTTCATGCAAAAATGACAGTGTTTACACGAAAAGAGCGGGTACACATACAGTTCATATCTCAGGATAATCTCTCAAAGAGAAACTAGATGTGAGGCTGAGAGCAAAAAGGAAACTCTTGCGGCTTGTGTGGATTGAACACACGACCTTCAGATATCAACTGATAGTGATTGAAGTTTGACTTCAGTCTGACGCTCTCCCAACTGAGCTAAACCCGCTGACTAATTCATGAAGAGTACTGTCGTTATATTACTAGATACTCACCCTCATGGCATTTCGTTCGTTGGAATCGAGGTCGCTCGCTCGAAAAGACCATTTGAAGTGTCGATTGTTTACAGGGGCAGTCTCGTAGGTCCTTTGATGCCCTAGATGATACCTCCCAATGAGAACTCTGACGGTCCGCCGTGCGACGTCGCGATGGAGAGGTTGGCATGGCAATCATGCGTGCCAAACAGAATGGACTCACGTAAACGGAACCGTGATCGCCTTGATCAAGACGATGCTAAAGTACGCTCCATCATAAAACTCCCTCTGAATGGATCATTACAAGTCTAAGAAATGAGACTCAGATCTCTTATTCCCTGGACTTGCCCAAGTCCTTCAAGATACCAGCCCAGTCTTCCTGCTCTGCCATCTCAATGGATACAACAGCTTCACGTTGTTTTACAGCCAATACCTCTCGTGCTTGATCGAATTGCACCTGAATGTCACACATCCTTGTCTCCAACTGAAAATATTCATCCCGGGCTCGTGCTTCTTCCTGTCGCTTCTTCTTGGCTTCCCACATGTGGTCAATGGCGGTTAATCGAGCCTTGGCAGCCAGCAGCTTTTTCTTGGTCATGGCCTCCTGACGCACGGCATTCTCAATGAGGGCTGGAAGTTCTGAGCCGCTAATGAGTACACGTTCGCAATGCGCTTCTGCATCGTCGATGCGAGTGTAGTAGTCTCTCTTGACAGAGTCGACAATCATGCTCGTCCTTCGTCTTCCGTGGCCAGCAGCGCTGTCGCTGTTAGCATTACCGTTCGTAGGCCCGAAGTGGGCATCGAGGTCGTTGCGCAAGTCTTGGATGTAGGTGTTCATTGCGGCGCGACCCTCGTCCACTGTTTCTTGTCTGCCGCGAAGTCGGGCTAGGGCAACATTCGCAGCCAAGTGGTCAGCTTCGGCTCTTCGAATAGCAACATCCGCATTGTGGCGCAAGGTCTCCTAGTCGTCTCGCATCAGGCTCGCTAACTGATCCTCGTGAATTCCGTCTTTCACACTCGGATCTGCGAGCTCCTCGTGTCTTCGCTTCTTGTTGATCATTTCGTGCTCAGTCACTGCGGGCGCAGGTGGAATTGGTGATGAAGGATCTGAGTGCGCATCGTAAAAACCATCTTCGTACAAGGCGCTGGATACGGAAATGGTGTCGAGTTCGGGAGACAAGTCGGGGGAGTTCACATGTGACGGTTCATCCGCTTGTAGCTCGGTCTGGAGTCTTGAAAGTACTGCTTTTGCCGTGGTGCTGGTCAAACGTGGTTGTAGATGGGAGGATCCTCTCCGGGGAGTTATGGCTCTTTGCTCGAGATCGCTTTCCACAGCGGTTCGTAACACGCCATCTGGTTGCCAGACTGAACACACATCGACGTCTTTGGCTTTGAGAAGTTCAGTGATCTTGCGGAGGCAGTCCACAACCATAGCAGCAGGCTCCTGCAATCCGACGGATGGAAGCCCGGCGCGAACGTCAGGTGGTAGCCAACCGGGTCCGGCCCATTCTTTGTCGAGCCAAGCGACCGATTCCTGTCTCCTGGCTTCGGTTCGTCGGCTCCTTGGATTGTTGTTTCGGCCGAGTTGATCGTGGGGCGGTGGAGGATGTGCGACAGCGACAAGCGCATCTGGCTTTGGTAAAAGCGGACGAGGCATGAGCAGGATGATGCGCAGTTCAGATCGGTGGGAAGAAGCAGCTAATTGGTGAAGAAGCCATTGTCATCGTGATGAGCTCTGGGTTGGTGACGTTTAGTCTGGTTGATGCGGTTGTCATGTTTGTGCGCTGCGACTTTTAGTGAGTAACAGCGCTGGATAATGACCGCCTGGTGGTTACAGACAGGCATCGAGAAACGAGTCGTTTTGATTGGCAGCTCAAAGCGGGAACTACATTTTGGTCCAATCAGATCATCATATCTGCGATTACATCAGCTGCCACAGATCCAGTGAGCGCGCACCTTGAAAATGCGACAATCCGTCCAGATCATGAGCAAAGCAGTTGTCGAATAAAATATTGACTTTCTACAATAAGTAGAGCAAGTTTGAACTATGATGATACATATACCAGTCAGCTGGAAGGTTTCAAAAATAATTTCAGTAATTTTGGAGGCCAGCCGTTCAACCCCTATGGTGGGCATGACCCTTGCGTGTTTTGTACTTCGCCATGCAAAGACTCTTGACAATTCCAGTATTGATTATATCAACAATGATCGTGTATAGGAAAACCATTTCGTGTAAAATCGTGAGAGAATGCAGGTAGAAAATTACAGGGACGAAAGGGTTACGAAACTTCTTTCCTTTGTTATTTCCGATGCCCAAGACATCTTACTTGGACATTTGCTTCAATCTGCGTGCCATCCATTCGCCGGCACTGTAGACTCTCTCTTCGCCAACCTTACCACCAACAGATACAATGGACTCATCTCTGTACTTCTCAACTGGTTCCATCAATACCTCATCAGTCGGTCGAAGAAAATACACCAGGCTATATCGGTCAAGTCGACCTTGAGCCCCCGGAAGGGGCACGACACGATGCTTTCCTGACTTGAGACGACCGTTGCTGAACTTAACCATGGCATCTCCAAGGTTGATGATGGCGTGACCTGGTAAAGGCTTGACGTATGCCCACTCCCCTTGCTTGGCTGGTTCATGGCTCTGTATCTGTAGGCCACCGAGCCAATTGAACAGAACAGTGACGGTGCCGAAGTCCGTGTGAGATGGAAGACCAATCGTGTTAACATGCAAAGAATCAGGTGCAGTCATTTTGGTCATTCGGACATGATCTCCCGAGAGCCTATCAATCTTGCTCCTATCCACGAATTCTTCGGACGGGAGATCGAGTTGGATGGCCAGATTGCGAAGTACAAGAAGGCCCAGGGAGTGACAATCCTTGGCAAATCCCTGGATCTCTTCCCAATGCTGTGTGACTTGGGCAGGGTAGGTCCGAGACTCTGAGTTTCCTAATAAGTGGTCCTTAGCGATGTTGAAAAATTCCGTAGTGTCGGGGCGCGCATTTATGCCTGTCTTTTTGACAGCGCCAGCCGGTTTGTACCCAAACATTTCCTTTCCTTTTTCTGCGAGATATTCCATCTTGTGACTTAGAGGAAGATTGAGAGTTTCCTTCCAGAATCTAAGACCATTCTCCGCTTCGTGAAGAAGCGCCTGTCCCACGGCACTATCGGTCAGATCTAGATAAAAGAACCCATCTGCCTGAGCAGCCTTGAGCATCTTTTTCATCTCATCTTTGTCAGAGGATGCAAGTTTAGTGTGTGAGATGCGGGCTATAGGCACTATTGGCACATTTTCGGGGAATGGCGGGAGAGTATTGTCGAGGCTGCCCATGTTGATTGGTGATACAAAGGATTTTGAGGGTTGGAAAGTGTCAGTTTATCGGCTCGGGGAATCAAGATATTTGTAGTTTCAAATTCGAAGTTGCACGAATGATGACATTACGTAGTACATCAACTCTGTCTATTTTCGCTATACTACGTAGTACACGGAGATGCCCCTTTCAGAAAACGTGGCGCAACACAGCTTACTACAACGACGAAAATATCCCATTAGCGTCGGGAAGTTTCTTGTGATAAAGGTCAAAGTCTGTAGAAGGTCTGCTATCCAGACTTCAGATCTTTTGAGTAATCTTGCCTTCGCACCTCAGCCCATTTGAAGACATGAATAGTGATTGGTGGCCTCAAAACACAAAGGAAACTTTGCTGATGCTACAAGGATTTTGTCTGAGGCGGCAAAAGTGACAATCATGAAGTTGGGCTACAGCGGAGTTGACTTCGTGTCTTACCATGCGGGTTTCTCTGTGAACGGCGTAACCCGTGAGAACGAGTGGCTAGTTTAATTTATTCATGCTTACATGGCCAACCCGGAACTGTTTACAACATGTCTAGCATTGCTGGTCTATTGATTGTCCAAAAATATTGTTCTTCTGCACTACAATCACAATCTGCCCGAATAAGTAGACAGCTCTGAATCTCACTGGCAATATAAACTTCCCAATTACATATCATTCAACTCACTAAACTCCCTAGCTAGTGGGCGTAAATACACCACTTGTAAGTATTATGCCCCGTTAACCCAAGCATATCTCTCTTCAGGCTTTTTCTCCCTGGACTTTCTCAAAGCCTCTTGCTCCTTGAATTCGCGAACCCCTTTGCAAGTACCACACTCACCTTGTCGCTCTAACGTACGTCGCTTGAGCCCCATATCGCAGTTACCCCATTGGGATGGAGTAACCTGACCGCACGTCTCTTGTTCGTCATGCCTGCTGTACTTGGTCCCGCAGGTTGAACAGGTCATGGCCACTTTGTTTAGCCAACACATGTTGGTATCTGATTTCGTAGTGTCAGAAGGTAATTGTCTGAGTAGCGATGAGTGTATGTTAAATGCCCGGCTGAACTCTTGGGCTGGCCAACGTGTTGGGGATGTCTAATTGAGGGTGGTGGGAGTGGCTATGTGAAGATAGGCGTCTTCTCTTATAGCCGTGGCCTGCATTGTGATTCACCTGTCATTCTGCCAAAACGTCTGAATAGGTGCATATATCCTTGATGAATAACTGTAATTTGATCGGTTTGAGTGCAGCGCAGCAGTGATTCAAAATGCTTGTATTATCTATTCAAAATTACCCTTAATCCATGTCTTCGTCTCCACCAATCACGTTCAGATGCAACTGCGGCTGTGATTTACAAGCCTCTATAATCTCTTTCGGAATCTCCTCGTCCTCGCCTACGATGACAATGAACTCCTTCATCTTCCTAGCCGTAATGTGCAGACTCTCTATCATATTGACCAACAGATCCGTCACTTCTTCATCGGTCCCGAGTTGGTTGAAGAACTCCAATGTTTCTAGTTCCGGTGGTAAGCCTACGGAATGTAGTCGCGGCTTCTTCGTCGATTTTCCAAACAGCTGATAGTCCCAATTCAGTCGGAGAGTCTTGAGAGCAGCGAATTCCCGAAGAGCTAAAGCTCTACCACTAGCCAACATGGGAAAATCGATGGTGAGAGTCTCCAATGAGTGGGTTTGGGAACTTAGGGCTGATATATAGTCTCGAATACTTGTCGAACTCTCTTCAAGGTCCGGCTCGGGCTCTTCCTTTTGCGTAAAGACGAATTCTTTTAATGCTTCTGGAAACATTAAGACATCTGAAAGCGTATCATCGTTCATATCGCATTCAATCAGATGCAATGTGGTCAAGGATGTGTTGTGAGGGCGCTCCATTAACTCAAAACCGCGGTCATCCAGCTTCGCCCTCTTGATTACAAGCGTCTCCAGGGTTGGATGGGCGAAGATGTGGATGTTTTCTTGTAGATCCCAGTACTGATCGTCCTCATCCTGGTAGAATAGGGTACATGATTGCAGACATGCCAGATCGAACGGGCCGTTGAATAGATGACCTATACTGTGTAGGAGAGCGACCGGCACTGCGATATCGAGAGTTTTTAGATTCGACATTGTAGAAATTGTGTGAGACACGCTATTCAGCGGCTGTATAGTGTCAGAGATCAGACGTGTTAGCTCCGATGCAGGATAAGCCAGCTTGACTTGCTCAATAGCCGAGCCACGACGTGGACGACGAGTGAGCGATTGACTGAAGATAAGGTGAAGCTCCGGCTTCAGAAATTGCACTGTATTGTACAAGACAGCGTCGGCAAGGGCATGGTAGCGCTTGTTCAAGCGAGAGACGTTGCACAGGTCATGCTTGGGCAGGCTTTCCAGGATGGACACGAGCAAAGCGTCCGAGAGAAGCGCGAGTAGATCATGGCTCACACCATGATCAGTATGATGATGGTGAAGGATCGCTACCATTATGAAATCGTGAGAGAGCGATGCGAGGGCTTTGACTGGGTGCGTGCTGCTTGGACTGAGCGTCTGAGGGTGGTGTGTTGTGGATGGGTTGTGTTGAGGTGACTAACGCGCTTAGTGACGTAACAGAATGAGTGATTTTATGGGTACTTTGTCCTGTAAGCGTATTATGTAAGCATGTCAGCTGCATGCAAACGAATGTCTCGTTGTTGTGGCGATTTAAGCCTCCCAACAAGCGTTGCAGTGACAATGCAGCTGGTATGCACTTTATTTTTCAGAGTGGTATATTAAGCTTTCAGGCAGCTGCGAGGTTAATTTCCTGTTTACCTTGAATATGCAAGTCTCACGCACTTGAAACCTCAAATATTTGAGTTTGACTTGTCATGAAGCCTCACCTGGAAGTTATTCCACAGAATTGTTTTTGACATGAAACACGTTACTGTTGACCTGTGGTTCCCTGATGCGGAGAGAGGAATGTGCAGGAAAAATTCTTGAAAGTGAGCTGATCCTCTTTTTACATAGCAATAGCAGATCGGCCTGACTCACTTACCCTATGCCTCTTCAACGTCAAATTGGACTTGGACGGGTTAGTTGCGCCTGTCCATGCTTTAGAATTTGACTTAAGCATGAGTACTAACTGAGGTTCTTATTGACAACACGCTCCAAGAACCTAAATATCTACAGTTGTCGATGTTCGTTAGACCGGAGCCCGACAAACTTCTTTTCACTTTTGAAGTAACCACTGCTGAGTAATCCCGACTGTTCTTAAATGAGCACACGTTCAAACGATAGCAACACACATATTGTCAAGAGAGATGCCACTGATGACTACTCTAGTTTATTTGCTTCTGCAACTTATTTCCAGGAACCTGGTGGGATTACGCTTGGCATCAACGTCTTCGCCAATCACCTTAGCTAGGGTAGCACGTGGACTCACAACCGTGTAATTACATCCTTGGCAAACCATCCAGCTGCATACTTATAGCCTCTGCATTCGCTCCTTGTCGAAAACTCATTTTTGATGTTTTCCGGAGATTTTATCATGGAAGAAGTCACAAGTCGATTTGCACAATGGCTCCTGGCTTCAGCCAAGAACTCCCCTTACGCCTGGAGTGCTGTTGGTCTCACGTTTCTCATCGGCATTCAAGCAGCCTTGGCAGTGCTCGTTCTTCATGGTGATGAGGCCACTGTTCGGAGACAATTGGGGCCTTTGCGCCGAATCGGTGTTGACAAGAGCAATGTGCCTCACCAAAAAGACCCAATCACGAAAATCTCACAAGACACCGCAACCAAGAAAATCCCAATCGACCAATTGGCGAGTGTCTCTCCCATCAAGTCATGCGCGCCTATCAACCTCAATCAGAATGAGTTTCCAGACACGCGTCAGAAGTACGACGGCATCTATATGATTGCTGTCGAGTCTAATCAACTAGACGATAATGGCTACACCATCTGGAAGTCCTTGGACCGGCAAACCAAGCCCGCCATACGCAAGATAGAGACCGAGCTTTGGATTCCAAGAGAAAAAGCCGACGGAAACGATCCATTGGTTAAAGCAGGAGGTTGCATCTTCATGTCATTTCCGGATCCCGCTGTCCCTAGTTGGTTAGGACAGCTTGCAGGATATACCAAGGGCTGGATAAAGGCGCCACAAGTTACGTGCATTCTGCCCCTTCATCTCACACCGGCAGATGTTGGAGAGCATAAAATAAAACTGAGACCCTTCAAGATCGACGGAGAGAACGGAAAAGGCCTTGATATGGAATCACTCCCCGTAGTTTCGGACATTCTGCCTAGGCTCAAGATGTTCCTCGGCTATTCAGATCGACAAGGTCTCACACTGTTCAAACCGGCTTGAGACAAGTTGAATAAGGGAAAGGAAGACAGATTGAAGCGAACCCAAAAAGTTCAAAGACGAATAGCTTCATAAATCGCGGGTCACCATTCTGAGGGTGTGATTGAGCTGAGGACGATGGGGGCAACAAGGGAAAGATGAAGAAAAAGAATGGATTGGAGTGCCAAACATCCATGGACAGACTCTAACTTTCATATTTATATTTACGAGCTTCAAGTCCCAACCAGTCAGGTCCACCACGCAAGAAAGCACCACAAATAGAAACTTGAACGTTTCGCCCAAACGAGCGTCTTACTGGAGAAGCGACTTAAAGCGAAACAAGCGGGTCGGGTTGAAGCATCGGAGTGTTTAGCCCCAAGAGTCAAACTGTCGGGGCAACTTGCCCCGATGTTTGAACTTGGTTAGTCTATGCATGAGACTGGAAAGCCCGTACCATCAAACCCCACACTTCCCTAGGCCCGCCCCGAGGTTAACCGCTCATGCGGAGGCAAATAAAAGTTCCGAATAGAGAAGTTCGTTGTAGTGGGGTTTTGAGGGAGTATGGCGATTATGTATAGATAGCTTTCATCTCTGTTCTGTGGGTAAATCGCTAACATAAGAGACTAGCTAAGTATTCCTTCGCCTACATATAGCATCAACAAGCTCCCTCGTCCCATCCCCAAGCCTTCTTCAAGTGCGCCTGTGCTGCCGCAGTGGGCCAAGAATGGATGTTTTCGGTCACGATTAAAACATCTAATAGTGCCTTTTGATCCTTTTCGTCCGTGAATCGATCCCCACAAGCCGTAACTCCCATGCAAGCCGTGAAAGTGGCCGGTCGAGTCGATGGGTTGGAGAGAGCTATCCCGCAAAGTTCTCGGACTTGGGTTCGAATGTCGTCCTTATTCCATTAGGATAGGCAGTTTGGGCTAAGCAAGATAGAACTTACATCAATTTGCCTCCGAGCTAGTTGAGCAGAAGGTCCAATTCGCGGCGCCCAGTCATCGTGGCACATGAGAAGAATACGAGCGAAGATGCTGTGTACTAGACCAATAACTGATGAAGTTAGTAGAGTGCTATAAAGACCATGACCTTAACTTACCGACTGCATGATTCAAATAAATGACATGTGGACAGACTTCGCCCAAACTTTCGTCTGGGGCACTATATGCTATTGGAAGCCATGACACTGGTCGGGCTCTCAGCCACGCCTGATCGTAATTGACCAACTCCTGATAGCGATGTCTGCTCCGCCCACTGTTACTAAAACAGTAGTTTATCACTTCTGCACAATGAACAATAATGCGATTCGCCCACGTATCATCGTCGGCTGGCGAGAAAGAGCGGTCGATGAATTCGTGATCGAGCTTGATCTTGACCGGTCTCTGACCGACAAAACTCATGTATATCTCCTGTCTTAGACCTATCCAGAATGAAGCCTGCCTCAGACTGCTAGGAGAAATTGCCGAGTCGGATGTGTTCATAAAGAGTTGTATCCCGAGAAGATGGCCCTCGTGGTCGGTGCCTAGAAGAGGAACGTCGAGTTCTTCTAGTGTTCGAAGGAGTATCGTAGCAGCAAGTAAGTTATCGTCGTTGAGAGCTAAGGAGTTGCTAGAGATTGTCGTCAGGTGTTTGAGACATTCTTGGTGATATCGATCGGCCGCGTAAGGATCGTATTGCGCGTTGAGGCTAAGATGCCTGGACGATAAAGCGAAGATGGCATTGAGAAGAGTCGGACAAGTGGCCGCGCGAGGGGGGACAACGTTGGCGAAGTGGCGTCTAGAATCGCAGAGGTCAAACTCCAATAGCTCAGTACCAAAGTCTTGATGTTAAAGATGAGAACAACGTACCCATGTGCACATGTACTCGAGATAATACTTCATCAACCATACTTCGTGAGACTCTGTTAAGGGGTAAGGGACTGAGCCCGCGCTGGCCAATCCCAGTGATGACCCCGGTGGAACTGGACTGTAATTACGACGAGTCTCTTTGTTGGCTAAAACGTGTGAGATCCCCGCCCGAGTCTCCACTACATCAACCTGTGGTGTTGGAGATGAAGCTGAGCCGGGATCCACCAGCGAATCATCATGAGGTTGAAATGTATCATCCTGGTCGTTTTGCAATGGACTACCCGGATCCGACAGGTAGTGGGCTTCAATATCATGTGTTTCATCAACGAATCGTACTTGTGAGTTGGTCAGTCGAAAGATCCAAGGCACCTCGCAGAAGTCGCCACTCACATCGTCGTGGGGAAGGAGTCCAGACTAGGTCTGTAGATGACGGCCTGCAGTTACAGTCAGTCTCGGTCTCATTATGATGCCTGACGCGGGGGAGGATGGAGGCGTTACCCGGTTGAATGTTTAAAGCGAAAAACGGGCGCCGTTGAGCAAACTCTGCCCATTGAGGCGCATCGAGAACAGGTCCGAGACCTTTCCCCGGCTTTCTGTGTAACCCAAACGCATTTCAGATGCTGTGACCTGCAAGCCTGGAGTTGTCAGAATTATCGAGGGGTTGCATATCGGCGTTCTCACCGATGGAAGTGATTAATAAACTTACAAGACATGCACTAGACACGCTCATCGTTTCTGGTTGTAAATCTTGCCTTTAATTCGATTGCCTGAGCTCTCACGAGGGGCAGGTAACCCCGATTATATCGTTATCTCTAGATGTAGTATGACGACGTTGTTGAGTTAGAAGGCCCGATTTTACCGGCCTTTTGCTCCAAATTTTCTCCTCGGGGATAAAGCCTCCGACTTACTAACCCGAACTGGACTGGCTGGGTTGGTGCTTTGAGTCCGTGCTCTTAGACCCCAGTATTTCTCCAGGTATTCCTTGCTTGAGACGTTTGGTCCAACACTACCCCAAAGTATCACACAACCTTTGGATCTTGACGATGACTCGCGCCCCCAGACATTCCCCCGCAAACACCCCATGTTTACCCCATGGTACAATCGGAGATCAAAAGTAATCCCTCGGCACCAATTGGCTGTTGGAGCTGCCGGGGGTGGTCGCTGAGTTGACCGAGACGAAAACTATAATAGAGTCCTTTTATCCTCAGCTGAAAGTATTGTTCCCATTCATCTCATCTCTTCCCAAAGTCAATCAGCAACGATCAGCATAATGGACAACAAATTCGACTCGGCAAAGGACAAGCTTGACGAGTATGGCGCTGTCACTGAAGAGCATGCTGGCATGAGCATGGCTGTGGAGCCGTATGGCCCTTCTGGTATGCTTCTGCCCCCTCATACCCGTTGGGAAAGTCGCTGACTTGGTTATAGGCTTCCGCGGCCTCTTTTCGTCTCCCTACGTCGCCATGTGTGCAGCCTTCTCAGCCATCGGTGGATTGCTGTTTGGCTATGATCAGGGCGTCATCAGTGTCACCTTGGTCATGGACCACTTCCTCGATCGATTCCCCGAAGTCTCGGACGACGCCCCAGGTGCTGGCTTCAAAAAGGGCCTTATGACTGCGATGATTACACTCGGAGCGTTTATTGGAGCTATCAACCAGGGTTGGATCGCCGACTGGATCTCTAGAAAACGTTCGCTTATGGTGGCTGTGGTTGTCTTTACTATTGGATCGACTCTCCAAACAGCTTCCGTCAACTATACCATGCTTGTGGTGGGCCGCTTCATCGGCGGTATCGGTATTGGACAGTGAGTTCTTTTTTGGTGGCGAAGGGTCCTATTCGCGCCCGTGCTGACCTCTGTCTCTAGGCTCTCCATGGTAGTTCCGCTCTACATCTCCGAGATCTCTCCTCCAGAAATTCGTGGCTCGTTGCTTGTATTTGAGGAACTGTCTATTGTCATCGGAATCGTAGTCGCATTTTGGATTACTTATGGAACAAAGAACATCTCTAGTCACTGGTCCTGGCAACTGCCATTTCTCCTTCAAATCTTGCCCGGATTGCTGTTGGGATTCGGCGCCATCTTCCTCCCGTACTCACCCCGGTGGCTGGCCTCCAAGGACCGTGAAGAGGAAGCCTTGATCAACCTTGCCAAGCTGCGAGCTCTCCCCGAAACGGACCCCCGAGTCCAACGCAAGTGGATGGATATCATCGCCGAAGCCCGATTTCAAGCTTCCGTTCTGCGAGAGAGACATCCCCAGCTCACGCAACGAACTGATGCTGTCGGAAAGATGCGACTGGAGTTCGTCAGTTGGACCGATTGTTTCAAGCCCGGCTGCTGGCGTCGAACTCTTGTTGGTGCAGGTCTCATGTTCTTCCAGCAATTTACCGGCATCAACGCTCTGATCTACTATTCACCAACTTTGTTCGGTACTATGGGCCTCGATTTCGACATGCAGCTCATTATGTCAGGTGTCCTCAACGTAACGCAGTTGATCGGCGTGGTCTCAAGCCTGTGGACGCTCGATAGGTTTGGTCGACGACAGATTTTGCTTGCTGGTAGCTTCCTCATGTTTGTTCCACATCTCATCATTGCCATTCTTGTGGGCAAGTTCTCGAATGACTGGCCGAGCCATACTGCCGAAGGTTGGACGAGCGTCACATTCCTCCTCTTCTACATGCTCGCCTTTGGTGCTTCATGGGGTCCTGTCCCTTGGGCGATGCCAGCCGAAGTGTTTCCCTCGAGCCTGCGCGCTAAGGGTGTAGCAATCTCTACCTGCTCAAGTAAGTTCCTCTGCCCTATTAAGCTTCCGAATACTAATCTGTTAGACTGGATCAACAACTTTATCATCGGCCTCATCACACCTCCTCTTGTTCGCGAGACCGGCTTCGGCGCTTATGTCTTCTTTGCTGTTTTCTGCCTGTTGTCGTTTATCTGGGTTTGGTTCAGTGTGCCTGAAACCAACGGCAAGACTTTGGAGGAAATGGATGAAGTGTTTAACGACCGAAGTGGAGTGGCTGATGTTGCCAAGAAGGATCGTATTCTTGCGGAGGTGTATTCTGAGAGAGTAAACCGCGAAGGAGGCAATTAATCGCAGTAAAATCGGAACGCATATTATTGAAATCCAGATACGTAGTCGTTGAACAATTATCAATAGACAGATCTTTGTGAACACTTGGCGATCAAAGCATAAGGGCGCTTAAGGCTAGGTCTCAAACTCTTGGGCGGATCATCTCATCATGGATGCTCAAAGTGCAAGTGAATTATGCCTAATGCCAAGCGACACTTTTCAGCTTGGGAGCCTGATCCTGAGAGCAACCAATCGTGAAGCCTTCTTGCCGACTCTGCTCTGATACAAGGCGTCCTGCCTACATGTACGAGCACTAGCCGCGTGAGGGGGCAGATATTGTGAAACATGAGGCTGACCTATTGGGCACGCCCTGCATTAGATGATATATCAGGTCAGGCCCCCCGCCAGTCATGCATCCAAGTCCTTAACTCTCTAATCCAACTTACCGCTCTTCTTTCCCAAGTTCACTCGCCGAGTGCTTCCGAGCAATACGTCTCAAGCAACCAGAGAAGGAGAAGACGCCAACACGCACACAGCAATAAATAATCAGGAGTGGCAAACTTTGGAAGATGCCCCAGATTTATCCGATCCTCTTCTCGTCAATTGTCCATCCAGGGCTAGCCATAACACTCGCACAAGGGTCGAAGATTCCCAGGTGACTTTTCGATCGCCTTCAGAAAGACCAACCGCCGTTCAAAAGAATCCTCCTTTCGATCATTGGCGTGTCCACTGGGCCACCCCTTCCAGTATTGTCGGCTTGTTCATTCTTGTTGTACTTTCTGCCCTAGCTCATCACCTCTACTACAAGTCCCTTGACCACAAGCCCCCGACTGAAATGTCTCAAGAGTATGCAGTCCGAATATGAACTGGTCTTGCATTTCTCTTCAAAGCGTACCTTGGCGCAAGTGCTGCTATGGCGTATCGGCAGTACTATTGGACTATCTTACGGACGCGTGATATGTCCATCCAGAGCATCGATAATGTCATGGGCCTATTGTCAGATCCAATCTACTTTGCCAGCCTTGACGTAATCCGAAACGCCATTCGTGCGTCCTTATCGCTATGATTATCTGGTGCCTTTCATCCTACCTTGGGATGTATAAAGTACTAATTAATGTGATAGGTGCATCCCTCTTCCTGCGATCGTTCCACCCGCCAGTCTTACCGTCGGCGTATCTGAGTCGCAAGAAGTTAGAACTGAAGAAGTCCCATTAATTCGATGGAATGGCATAGCTTATACGCCGGCAAACGCCCAGTATGCGTTTGCAGATACTAGCCAGGAAACATATAGAACCGTTTTAATTGCGTTATACAGTAACACAATTCTCCCTATGGTTGCGAAACATCAGAACTACAGTTACTCTCTGAAGTTCCATGGGCCTCGATTACAGTGTGGAGATGTGGACGATCGATCTTTATTTGACCAGCTAGGACTTGCAGCGACGTCTTGGTCCCTCTGGTACAATGCAACTACAGAGTTTTATCCTCCGTCAATCAGTCGGCAGCATAGGTACGATATATACTTCTTCACACCTCAGCGAAACTTTAGCTGCGAAACATGGAACACTACTTATACCGCTAATTTCACATTCGTTAATGGCGTACAAAAAACCAATGTTACGAATGTTCGCTTTGATCGTCACTTGGAGCAGGAAGGAACATCAGTCGGTCCCGCCTACGGAGGTGTGTATGAAATCTATGGCTATGCAGGATGGTATCGAGTAATAGCCTCGATCTTGGAGGGATACTTAGAAACGGGAGAAGGGGCTACTAATTTCTTTGCCCTCATGTTCACCAAAGCTCTCCAAACCCCTCTCGTGGGTTGCCCTGAGATGGAGACCGCCGCAGGCCAATTGCCTGTGTTTATTAGGCAGGAATGTCCCGGCAAGTCTTTAGAACGTGCCATTGAGGTTCTAAGCGAGCGCGCAACTTTGAGTTTCTTTGCCAGCATTCCAGGATTGTAAGAAGTTTAATGACCGCTCTCGGTGTTCGATGGAAGGTCTATCTAACATCTCATAGGTATGCGAGTCGAGAACATCCAGATCCGAACATGACCTACACTACAGCACCCGTAACGATCTCGACAACTCAGCTCTTATACTTCTATAAAAGTCGATCTCTGATAGCATCCTATTCTGCAGCTATAGGAAGCACTCTACTTATACTAGTCGTTGGATTCTACGCCTTGTTAACCAATGGGGTTAACCACAGCAGTTCCTTTTCAGGGATTCTTTGCACGACAAAAAACCCTGGTTTGGACACCCTCGCCGAGGGACATTGTCTCGGCTCTCAACCGCTGAGAGATGATCTGGGATCTCAGAGACTTCAATATGGACTTTTGAGGAGGACTAAAGAGGGCGACAATGTAGTGGGACATGCATCGTTTGGCACGCCTGACTCTATCCTCACTCTTAGGAAGGGTAAGACGCATGTAAGGTGACGAAATAGTCAGACAGTATATTCTACCGCAGGAAAGTTGGAAGTGTTGTTATCGTACTGGTTTCATTACCGTGCCACCTTGTTGCGACCAAGGCCGTCGCATTGAGGCCTTGTCGTGAACTCCGGTACAGTCATAAGTGACAAAGCTCCGGAATCCTCCGTCCGTCTTGGTAATGTTGCTTGTAATGCCAGCGATAAGTCCCTGAATGACTTGTGTTTTCTCTACTTTTCAGTCAACAGACTACCGTTGACACTAAGTGATAGTTTGCCTGTCAGCAGTTTCTAGACGAATTTCTGGTCAATTTCCGACTTCAAGAGACCAAAGCTGAGACCAAGGGTATACTGAAGCTCCAATCAATTCTTCAAGACAGGAATCGTGTGGGCCGCTACGGAGATAATGGAGCTTTGTTATGGGACTAAAACAACGGTGCCTTCAATAGCGTCCGGACCTCAACACGTAATGAGCTAGTGAATCGATAACCTCCCAGTTCCCCTGGCTAGCAAGAAGCCGGTGATTAATTAGCGGCATGCAATGCCGCGTGGCTCGAGAATCAGAAATTCTATATCTGACGAGCCTGCCAGTCTGCATCCTCGTGATTCGAGATTATTAACATCGGCCCCAATCCATCCTTCTTACCATGATCTTCACAAGGACTTTCACAATTTTCGCAGGGCTCGCTGCTTATGGCGTGCAGGCCGGCCCTTGCCGCCCGTCCGGCTCAACAACAACGCTGGAAGAGACAATAACCACTTCTGCCGAAATGATTTCTTCTGCCGGGACAACTACTCTCATCACGACAACTACTTCTGATGAGACAACCGTTTCTGAAGAGACTACTACTTCCGAAACAACGCCGACCTTAATTACCACAAGCGCTTCCGAGACGACTACTTCCATTACAACAACCACCACTGAAGAGACAACTACTCTCGCCACGACTACAACGGTTGTCGCCGCTCCTACTTGCGGTATCAACATTGTTCAGAACCCTGGGTTCGACGGTGGCGACTCAACTGGAGCCTCGGGCGTTCAGTTCACCCATTGGATGAATACTGGCAATACCGGTTTTGGCTCGTTGGGCACTTCCACAAACGGACACGACACTCCCTACTCTCTTAAGTTACGCACTGGTGCCGGCGCCGGTACTGTTGGTGCTTCTCAGGTATTGAACACGATTCCCAGCAAGCTATACACGTTGTCTTTCTGGTACTATGTCGAATCACACAGCACTACAAGCTCTCTTACCTGCACACTGAGCTATGCGGAGGCCAGCTCCTTCGTTATCAATCTGGCCACGGTACCTCAGCAGACTTGGACACGCATCACTGGCATGGCTGCGGTTGGCACCACGACAACTACGCTCAAATGCCAGTTCAGTGCGGACGACATGGCGTCCATTTTGGTCGACGACTTTTCTTTTGTAATTCCCTGCGCACCGTAGGAAGATTTTGTGTAAAATTGAGTGGGAGCTAGTGGCAATTTAGAGCATGAAAATTGATAGGAAATTTGAAGTGCGAATTTTCGCAACGGTTTTGCGACAATTTCAATACCCAAGTCCAACAATATATCAACGAAATGTTTAAGGTTATATAACTTAATTGGCTGCGATTATGTCCTTGTGGATTGATACACAGATCAGGCGATGTGGGTTTACCGACATATCTGCCACTTCTTATTATCACACATATTCTTGAGTCGGACTGCAGTGAATGACAATACCGGGTTTGTTTGGAGGACTGGGCTGAGTCATCGAACCTACGAGGTTAATCTTCTGCGAATGATAATCGCCATCTTGGCTTGTCATTGTTAGGAAATATTCTCGCATAGGTTGCAATGTGAGTTCAGACCAGAGGACGCAAGAGTATTACCCCATGCTAATCGGTGACGGCGCGTCGATAGTGCATCCAATAGTCTGCGGCCGCTTTTCCATTCTAGGCGTTTCAATGAATAGCTTCCCCTGACTACTCTCAAACAAGCTTAACCTTATGCCTTAGATCAGATCAATTAAGATTGCAAATCCGCTTTGCTGGCCAGTCGTTCGAACCCGTTACTTAAATGTCATGCCAAGGTCTTCTCAACAATACGCTTTTTGCTTCTTCTCCCCACGTACCTTTACACCCGCCTACCTCAACATGGTGTCATTCAAAACAATCACCTTGTCCTGCTTAGCACTGGCCCCATGGGGGATCAATGCAGGCGCTTGCAAGCCAGCGTCGTCCAGTCTTGTATTATCAACTATCTCAACTACTGCCATGTCCGAAGCGCCGACGACGACAACCATTCCACCCACGACAACGTCTGAAGCTACAGCATCTGAAGTTACAACAACAAGCACCACCTCAACAGCCCCATGCCCTACATGGTCACAAATTACACCACCCCCAGCCGATAAAGTCTGCGGAAAAGAAGTCAGCCGTGGCAGCTTCGAAAACTCGCCCGCGTACCTCACTTTCCCGATGTCGCAGACTGGCCTCACTGGTTGTGCCAAGTATTGTGGAGATAGACCAGAGTGTGTCTCGTTCTATGCAGAAAATTTCGTCCCTGGCCCAGGTGCGCCGACATTCAAGGTTTGTGCGCTCTTCAAGGCGTACGAGAAGGATATTCCATTTGCACAAGGGAACGAGGGACAATATTTTGAATTGGGATGCTTTGCGTGTATTAGGGATTGAACATTGTGTAGCAGTTCTGCAAATCTAAGTGGTGCTGATAGACTCATATGAAGCACATATGTTGTAGCGGAGCTACATCGCCCATGCTGGCATCGAACCACTCTTATGATATTACCCTTCTATCTAGTGATCTTGTTGGCCACTTGATATCCCAAGATACTGTTGATAATCATTCATGTCAGCCTGGAGACGCATCGTAGCTCGATCTGCTGCGGCTTCGCTCCCCCAAACACCGTCTATAAACCGATAATGTCTCAGAGTACTGATTGCCTGTTGCCGCAAGTCCCAGTCTTTACCATTCACAGCAACAAAGTAGAGCGCCTCGATAAGACCGTTTGCGAGGTAGAAACCCCTTTGGTCAGCGCGAAGCTGTATGCTTCTGATAAGTTGGTGCGCTAGTTCGAGAATGCCTTTGCAGTGTGCATCGACACAACCGTTCTGCACGTCATTCTTGACGTTTGATGTCAAAGTAGCCTCTACCACTCTTCTTCGCATACGCAAGGCGATGATGTGGCTGGTCTGATCTTTGGAATCCGTAGGAAGAATCCGAAACCTCGTATCCCAAAGTGACAGAGTTTGGCGATAAGATAAATTCGAGCTCGGAGGAGATGGGCGACCAGGTAGCTGAAGTATTTGGTTATGAACAGCTTCAAGCTGTAGCAATGCTTGACAGATAGAAGGTTTACTATCATTATCTTCTGGGGGTGAATGGAAAGCATGGGGCCTATAAAGTAAAGATGCACTCTCGTCTTGGTCTGTCGCAATGACCCGCACTTGAGTGTCGAGCCTTACATACAGAGCCAAAATGTTTACCATTAGGGTTGTTTGATATGCTGGCGGATTGGTGTAGACACCAACATCCAAGCCCCATTCGTGAATCAATGACAAACCATTTCGCAAGTGTACAGAAGCCTCTTGACGAAGGCCCTGCAGCGAACAAAGACACGTGAAGAGAAAATTAACCATCAAAGCCGCCACTTGTTGATCCTTTGAAAGGCACTTTCCATCCTGGAAACAGGTACAGAGAGATCGTATCGCCTTGCTGTATTGTCGGAAAATGAATTGATCACAAGTGACGGAGTGTGTATCAAGCAGGATGGACTTTTGATAGGCAGAAGCAAGCCCTGCCAAGGCATGTCTGACAGGGGTAAAATTGTCTGCGTTATGCAATAGATCGTGAGTCCAGAACTTGGTATCGAACGAGGAAGCAATTAGTGAGGCGATTCTTGTGCGGAACTGATAGATAGCTTGGTTCTCCGAGTCGCTACTACCGGTGGGTAACGCCGAGGGTTGCATATTGCCGCTCAATCCCAGGACCGTAGGAGTATATCCATCGCACTTGCGGCCGGTTGAAGTACAGCGATGACAGCTTGGCTTCTGTTCATCACACTTCACTCGTCGAATCCTACTCATGTTTAGCTGCTGATCAGCAATTGCTTGGTCTCGCTAGGATAATGCGTTAACTGACCTGCATGTGACGCAACCAGTCCGGACTTTGGTTGCGTACTTCTTCTTACGTGTCGTCTCATTTTTCATGGTATGGATCCTGGAGATTCTTGTTACGAATTTCCTTCCTGAATAATTTCAAGATCGGAATGAAGCAGTAGACTTGAAACATTGCGTGATAAGCATTAGTAATGGACTTTGAGGCACTGTGGAGCACATCCATGGGGTCCTATTGGTTCGCTCGTTCATTCCTCTAAACGCCAGCCCTAAAGTGTCGATCCGAAGATGCCTTAGACACGTTATCCGTTCTTCAACTTCGTTGTTTGGTCGAACTTACGATGGTGCGAAAAATTGGTCCGAGTTCTCGGGCGAATTGTTTTTAAGAGTAGATTTATTAAGGAGTTTGTCTCCAGTCTTCAAATATAAATAATATGTCATTCCTCCTCAGAATTAGTATTTGAACACAACTAAACCACCCTACTTTGTGACAAATATCCACCCACCTCTGCATACCCTCAAAATGGTCCTACACCAGACAATTCCTCTATACCCTCATTTTAAACCGTCACCTGGTACCGCAGTGGCGGAAATTCCAAACACGCCAACGCTTTTCACTTCCCTCCAAGTACGAGGCCTCATACTCCAGAGCCGCATTGCGGTTACTCCCATGGGAACATTTAGTGCCAACGATGGGCACTTGAATGACTTTCATCTGGTCCATTACGGCTCATTCGCCCTCAAAGGTGCTTCACTCGTCATTGTCGAAGCTACAGGGGTGGCGCCCAATGGACGAGTCTCGATTGGTGACTCGGGTCTCTGGAAAGATAGCCAAATCCCACCATTGAAACGAGTGGTAGACTTTGTTCATTCTCAAGGTCAGAAAGCTGGAATTCAGCTTTGCCACTCAGGCAGAAAGGGCAGCATGCTGCCTCCGTGGTTGGCCAAAGGGGATCCTATGGTACACTTCCCCCTCGCAACCGAGGCGGACGGAGGATGGCCCGATGACGTTTGGGCACCGAGTGCCATTCCAGTAGCTTCAGACTACCCTATGCCAAAGGCAATGAGTAAAGAGCAAATTGATCAAGCTGTTGAAGCCTTTGTCAGTGCCGCAAGAAGGGCGATCCAAGCTGGAGTTGGTCAGTTCACCGTGCACCCCTAACAGATCTCCACTAACTGGGTCAGATTTCATCGAACTTCATGGCGCTCACGGGTATTTGATTCATCAATTCTTGTCTCCTCTCACCAATCATCGCACAGATGAGTATGGAGGCACGTTCGAGAATAGGACGCGCTTCTTGTTCCGTGTCCTCAAAGCAGTTCGAAATGCGATTCCTGCAACTGTCGTTCTTTCCCTTCGGATCTCGGCGATCGAATGGATGGAATGGAGTGGTGACGACTGCTGGACGCTTGAAGATTCTTTCAAGCTCGCCAAGCTTCTTCCTCAGGCCGGTGTTGATATTCTCGACGTCTCATCGGGCGGCAATCATCATGACCAAAAGATCGACATTCATCCGTATTACCAGGTCGATCTCGCGAGTAAGATTCGGCAGGCCCTTCATGCCGAGGGAGTTGATATGTTGATTGCTGCTGTTGGCTTTATCGATAATGCGAAGATGGCTGAGAGTATCGTCCACGGCAGTGTTTCCGAGATCGACCAAAAGTCCGAGAATGTCAACGGTAACAGCACACACAAACAAGAGAAGCGACAGCCACAGGCAGACTTGGTACTTGTGGGCAGAGAGTTCCTAAGGGACACAGAATTTGTATTGACGGCTGCGAAAGACCTGAATGTGAAGGTTCAGTGGCCTCTTCAGTACTTGAAAGGTCAAAGTAGGAAGTGAATAGAGCCGCTCCAGGTTTTGATGTTGGGTTATTGGTGGTTCTTCGTAATCCTCAGCAGTTTCAAAGATCACAATAAAGTCGAGCATAACGCAGAATAGATATCCTCAGTATAAACCAAGTACCTTCCACTCAATGTCAGTCTAATAGGTTATGTCTATATAATTTATCAATCCCAAACCTCTCAGATCGCATTCTTCGTTGCTGATTCCATCGAGTCCATCTCCAAGAGCTTGTTTCCGGCAAGTAGGAAGTAGTAGTCGGCGTATACTAATCCATGATTTGCCCAGCGCCGAGGAGCAAATTCATAGTTATTAATTGTCGCTCCACCAAGAATTGTTTCGGGTATGCCATTTCCATGTCGCACTCTGACCTCGTGCTGCGAATTGTCCGATGCCATCTCGGCTGTATCAATCTTGGATAAAGACACTACAAATTCATCGGGCATGTTTAAGTGAATTGAGCAAACTCCTTTGAGAATATGAAGAGCCCGATCAAAGTAGGCTGAGGGCTGATTACGCCCGATGAGAGCCTCATGCATTAACAGCATTCCATAAGATGCGACAACAGCGGCACTTGTGTCAGGAGGTTGTTGGATATCTTTGGGGGCATTGAAGTCCCAAAGAGGAATTCCATTTGCTGGCAGCTGACCCCAAAAGTAGTCCGCGCAAGACTGTGCCGTTTCCAGAAATGAAATATCCTGGGTCCAGTTGTATGTTTGCATAAAACCAGCGATAGCCCAGGCTTGTCCTCGAGTCCAGGATGAGTTGTCGTTGAAGCCCTGATTTGTCAATTTCGATTTCAAGGCTCCCGTGTCTGGATCAAAGACAGTCAGATGTGTCGTGGAAAAGTCCTTTCGCACATGGAACTGCTGTGTTGTGCGTGCGTGATTAACTGCAATCTGATACATCTCTTTGTCATTGAGCTCCGAGGCTGCCCAGAAGAGCATGTCCAAGTTCATCATATTGTCCTGAGATTGTGAGCGTCCTATTGCATCTTAGATAATTTGAAGTACTGACAATTACTAGTAGGAAATCTTTTTGGGGGTCTGTAAACGCGTAGCGCTTTGTGATGCACGTATCCCAAGAGCGGATGGCTCCAACCCTTGCGACATAGCGAGAAGCCAAGGTTTCTGAGGCCTGAATTATGGTATCGTATGCATCTTGGTCGCGGTTGAGTTCCCAGGCTTTTTGAGCCCATGGGAAGATCATGAAGCCCAGGTCATGGGTTGTAGCAAGGTAAGCATTCTGGTGAAGGTTGACGGTCCACCATTTACACGCGAACCTACGAAACGTGGTCAGTATATTGTCGAAAGCCTATTAAAAAGACATCAATTCAACATACTCGAGCTGCATTTGGTGTGGAGTAATAGTAGTGTCTGGTGCCCAGTTCAACACTGTGCTCTTGTACCTGCGCTCTCTCTCCAGCAGTAGGTACAAGGAGCCTGGAAAGAAGCCAGAGGTCCAAAAGTCTAGCTCACGGTAAACATACTCTGTTCCACCTGGTTTAGTGTACTCAGGATGAAGCACAGGTGGTTGAGACTAGGGTAGAGTGGTCAATGCACCATTCAACATGAAGCGAGTGATTTTACCGTACCTTTGTGAGGGCCTGTGATGCAACGTTCCAGATCTTGGCGTACACTTTGCTCGAGTAGAGAGTGTCAAGGAGCGATTCATGAGACATAGCAATATTGTCTGGAATGCCACTATACATTACATCGCCGTTTTGTCGCGAGAATTTCTCGTCGGTCTGCCATTTATGTGAGCCATCTCGAATTCCTCTCTGGATCGGATATGGAATCGTTGTCAGAGGGACAGATCTGGACTTACACTTGACGTTACAAGACGCACCTCGGCTACGGCGCCGTTAGACGAGTTGATGGTCATTCTGGAAGACTAGTCTCTCTCAATTGCGATGTGTAACAAGGCTTGATAGAGAAACAGATTCGTGTTTCAAGGTAATGCGTGTAATTTATTCAGAGATCTAGAGGAAGTAGGTTCAAATAGCAGCCAATGTTTAGTTGAGACCCACGAGTAGGTCCATTACCAAATGTGAATACAGGAGCAATCCCGAAACTTATTCCGATGCCAGCTGAGCGGGGTCTGGCCGACAAATCCTCCGGTAGACAAAGGCTGCCTATCAAGATTTGAACCGTGGCCCCATTGAGCTTGGCGTTCGGCATCGGAATAGGTTTCGGCGACGCTCCGCCAGGATAAGCCAGGATTAACCGCTGAAGCAACCCCAACACAAAAGCGAGCGACTATCGCTCGAGACAACCATTATCATTATCCACCATCGATTCATCCGTTCTCCACTTGTCAATTACTCACAACTATGTCGTCTCCTAAGGAAACCGAGGCTGCGGTGTCCCATGACCATCAAGAAGTCAATGACAAGTTGGGCAAAGCCGTCGATAATTTGGGACAGGGTGATGAACTCGTCAATCAATATGCCACTGGACCAGGTGTCGAGATCGACGCGGTAACCAACAAGCGACTTTTCTGGAAGATTAACCGTCGCATTCTTGCCATCCAGCTGATCACCTACTTCTGCCAAGCCCTCGACAAAGGAACACTCAATTTTGCCTCTATCATGGGCATCAAGGAGGATGCGAACCTTCATGGACAAGAGGTCAGGGCAGAACATGAGACAACTAAGTTGCGAATATTGAAACTGACAGTTCTTAGTACCAATGGCTCGGAACGATCCTATACATCGGTATTCTTGCTGGAGAGTACCCGCAGAATTTCCTTTTGCAAAAGCTTCCTCTGGCCAAAATGCTCTCAGTCAATGTCTTTATCTGGGGTGCTGTAGTTGCTTGTTCGGCAATATCAACTAATTTCGTATCTCTCATGGCCGTTAGATTCCTGCTCGGTTTCTTTGAGAGTTGCGTACAGCCAGCTATGATGTTGCTGTAAGTTGCCAACCTATAATAATTTTGTTCGATCTTACTGACACGTGGAAGAACATCAATGTGGTATACCAGAGAGGAACAGTCTCTGCTCAACTCGCTATGGTACTGCATGTCTGGTGTGCAGCTAATGGTACGACTCAAATCGAAAAAGCCGATCCTTGCTAATCAATCTCTAGGTCGGTGGCATTCTCGCATTTGGCGTTTCCCACTTCACGAACGGCCCAATCAAGAATTGGCAACTCTTATTCCTCATTCTTGGTCTTATAACTTGCGTCTGGTCTGTCTGTATCGGACTCTTACTTCCCGACAGCCCAATGTCAGCCAAGTGCTTCAGTGAAGAAGACAAGAGACTGATGATCGAACGAGTGCGACATAACGAGACCGGTGTCCAGAACAAGAAGTACAAAAAGTATCAGATCGTTGAAGCATTGACAGACGTATCGGTATGGTGCTATGTGCTCCTCATCACTGTTGCAAACTTGATCATTGGTGGTCTGGGTGTCTTTTCAAACCTCATCATCAAGGAGTTTGGCTTTTCTCTTCTGCAGACTCAACTTCTCAATATTGCACAGGGTGCGTGGTTGATCGTCGTTATGATTGGATCCGCCCAGGCTTCACAAAAGTCGGGCCAGACATGTCTCATGATGATTGTAAGTATTACCGCCTAATGCTACAGGCTTATGCTTACCGCGTTTAGCTTTGGACTGTCCCTGCCATGGTCGGTACTATCGTGATTCTTGTGGTCAAGCCCACTGCATCAAATGCTGGTGGGATGCTGATTGCATTCTACTGCACCCAGTTCTTCTGTGCTCAGGGCAACATGATTATTTCCCTCATCACTCGCAACGTGGCCGGCCAGACTAAGAAGGGCATCACAATGACGATTGTATTCATTGGCTGGTCAGTAGGCAATCTGATTGCTCCGCAAATCTTCCAGGAGAAGGATGCACCAAGATATCTTCCTGGGTTTTTGGTTCATATCGTCATCTATGGAGTCTACATCGGTCTAGTTGTCATCACGCGAATCGTTCTCATGGCGAGAAACCGAAACAAAGCGCAATTGGTATCCGAGGTCTCACACGACTTGGCTTTTCAGGACTTGACTGACAGGGAGAACCCTAATTTTCGCTACGTTTACTAGCCTGGAAAGTTATCAGCTCAGGTCTGTCGCATTATAGTGGTGACGAGCACCAGTGTGGGTAGTTCGGTAGGTCGCATCATTGAAAAGGGATAGCCGGTTCTGAAATGATTTTTAGGCTTCTCTACAAGGACACAAGTTAGCATTGAAGATAGTGTGACCCTTCTCCGGTATAATATATATTTATTAGGCTTATAGTCTCTAATCATGAAATCTTCTCTATCTTTAATATGAGGTTGGAATGTGGCCCTTGATGATGCGTGCAAACTCTCCCTTAGGAGAAGCTTTGATTGAATACTGACTGTTCAGAAATGAGAGTACTCATAATTCATGCCTTAAAGAGGCTTCCCCTAGCTATCACGGTTTCCTACACTACTATGGATTTTATTTTCATCTCTTTTTCTCTTTTTT
>JABEXW010000360.1:0-39407 GCA_013266185.1 Fusarium sarcochroum | reverse complement strand
CTCCCAAACACGTTGTTGGTCAAGCTCACACCCAAGTATCAAGAGCTTCTAATGGGACTCAGTCCATGACTCCATATTGAAGCCCCCAGTCTCAAGGACCCCCCTTCTCCCCCGCCCCGCGGCGACGGGTGACTCGCATCGCCTGCAATGGGTCCTTGCCCCCTGTGGGATGCGGTCGAGCTCTGATTGGTCCCTTGTCCTAGATGATGGGGGATGAATCACCGCGTGTCATGGTTCGCTTGATGAACGTATCGATTCCCCATGTGAGAGGAGGGCATCCAATCCAATGCCGTGGCGGGCAATCAAGTAAACCACCATTATCTGTCCATCCCCTTACCGGAGCCATTTCTCCTTCTTTCTTCATCCCTAAACTCCTAAGTTAGAGAGATCCCTTTTCTTTATCCTAGATTGCAATTGTCCTTCAAGGCGTCCGTTGAGAGTTTCAGTTTACTCTTCAATCGGCCCTCGTATCATCAAGAGTGTCCTTATCGCACGCCTCCTATCGTCAACGCTCATCCCCCCCGCGAGTCTTATCATCATGGCTATCTACAGCTCCGTCCCGCCGCCCGAACTGCAGCCGGCCACAACCACAACCCCAACTCCTACTGCGACGAGTCCTCCAGTATCGGCTGTTCAGGTTCAATCGCCTTCCACGCCAGTCAAGAATTCTGGTATCGATATTGACGCCTGGACTATCTCGGCTCTTCAATCCCTCAGCGTTTCCCCAGTCGCACGTGGAACCGGCACCCCGCTCGCCATCCCTATCGATGAAACTGTCAAGGTCAAGCGCGAATCCCCCAAACGCATTGTCGATTTTGATGAGCATGAGGTGCCGACGTCGACTCCGAGACGCCCACCTTCCAGGCGGGACAGTCAGCGAAGGCGCGAACTGCTCCTGAAGGGCAATGAGGGAAGCCGTCAGCGTCGTCGCTGGGAGAATGGTATGGCACTATCATTGATGTTGAAGCAATTCGCTGTTTGAATGGCTTTCATTTGCGCTGCATCATACTGATCGTTGGCCTCACTGATTTAGACCGCTTAATGCACGTTCCGAACGTTCAGCCTCCCCTGCCTTCCGATTACGAAGTCCACCCTACGCACCCCATCCACCGAGTTCCCTACCAACTTGCGCAGTTCTGGGACCGTGGCGTGCGCCAGCGTGTTGAAGACAAGACTATCCGTCTTCAAGTTGCGCGAAAGAAGCAGCAGCTCAAGACGGGTAGAGCCACCGGTCTTGGCACTGGTGAAGTTCCCCGCGATTTGCGCGAGGCGACCAAGCGTAGCCCCGTTGTGCGCACTTGGGTGCGCTCCCTGGAAGAGCCTATGCGACAATATCTTGTTGGCCAGCAGGCCATGGCTAAGGCCGAGGCCGTCGCTGCTGATGAGGACACGGATAGTGCGGCTGAACAGATGGACTCGGACGACGAGGAAATTGTATTTGTCGGTAGGAACGGCGCCATGAGGGAGCTGAGGGAGAAGAAGGCGACGTGGAAACATGCGCATCGAGAGGTGTCGCAGGAGACGGTCGATTCGGGCATGGTGTTTGACTCGTTCGGCACCGATGAGAGCGCCACCTTCAAGTGAGTTTCTCTGTGCTACAATCAAGGTTATTTCTAACAAGATTCAGACGCTGGCTTACACACGCCATCTCCGACTACTACGGTATCGAATCTCGCTCCGTCAATCTGACGAATCCAACACGCCGAGTCGTCTACGTCGGCTTAAAGACATCACAGGCTTTGCGGACGCTACCTCGTCCTATGTGGGAGGTCTGCTGAGCGATTTAGGCTGTTTGTTTGTTCGGTAAGGGTACCAGACCCGTTCCCATAGTTTTATGGATAGCACGATTAGACGTAGAAACGTAGAAGGTAAGCATGGGCATGGGGCAATAGAAGCCATCTCGCCGATTTCGGTGGGCATAAATCTCTTGTGATACGCTGTGGTGTTGCTTTCAAAAGACCGAAAATACTTGCCAGGATGCTCATTGAATGAATGCGACCAGCTGTGGTGACAGGCGGTGACCGTTATCTCAGAGGTGCCCTTCAACCTTTGATAATGCCTTCTTGTATGCGAGTCTACATCACACCAGAAATCCATGACAGGATTGTAGAGTGTGGTTCCTTCATTGTAAGAAAAGCTTTGATGTGTCGTTCAGAACTCGACAATATCGCGGTATGTATTAGTTACATGGTCTGGGGTAGCTGTTCACTTACACCCACTCTTGGTCCAAGATCATTGACACGTTGTTTAGTATTCTCTGACCTCCCATAATCTGTCCATACTTAGAGACTCTCTCTTCTGTATTCATACTCAGGAACTTTGCAAGCCCGAATCCGCTATATTCAGCCAGGAGTAGTCCTGATATAACTTGTGCTGCGTTGATGTTGAGACCAGCTCGGCGAAAGAATAATTCCCACGCACCGTCGCGAAAATCGAGGAACTGTCCGAACTGGCTTGCTGATGAAGAATAGCGGCACATGATGGACAATGCCCACTTCGATAGAGTCCTCTCTGAGCCAGAAACCAAATAGGTCGAAATGCCCGCTTGAAGACTCGTGGTGAAGCGCACAAAATCAGCATAACCACCTATGTCAGAGACGGTTGGTGACCCGACATATTCGCCCAGAGGGTTCGATTCGGACACAAGTATGAAGAGAGATTCGTATTTTTCACTCACACGTTTTACTCGTTCACGAAGTGGTGTCAAAACGGTTGACCCCGGGAGAGGTTTTTGCTTCACCTTTAGGATTGTCGTCATTATCAAGCCAGCTGTAGGACACAGAGATATATCGGCTTCAAAGGCTAAGGATGAAACGACTTCTTTTCGCTGAGCTGAACCAGGAGACCAGGCAACCGTGTTATACTGAGAAAAGTCTCGGTCAATGAGCTCGAGTTGCTGCCATAATTTCTCCAGGTGAGAGAGGATACTGCGACTCAAGTTCGTGGAGACCATATAACGACAAGTCTCCATGGGTAGATCAGTGTCAGGAGCTGGAGATTCTTGAAACTCGTTCTGGTCATCTTCCTGAGCACTGGAGCGTCTTATCGTATCACTCGTCTGAGAAAGGAACGCCGATTGTACTGAAGGCTGGATAGAGCTACGTGCTGTTTTCAACTTCTTCGGTTGCCGAAGCTGGATGAAACTGGACAATAGACTTGTGGCAGCGCGCGAGCCGGAAGCATCTGGGAGCAGGTTTTCTGTTTTATCGTTGATCTTCCGTCTTAAGCCCTGACTTTTGTCTCGGCTTCGATACTTTAGCAAATTATCTAGGGAAGGCGTATCAAGAGACTCATCAGGTTGATTCAAGGATCTCAGCGTGCCAGAAAAGGATCCTTGTGCTGGATTAGAAGCCTCTTCGTGAGACGCAACTTCGGATTCGATCTCTTCATCCGCCAGAACCTGCAGCACCATCAATTGGGACCGCACAGTAACATAGTCTCGGCTACATAAACGGGACAGCCTCAAACTCAGCAATTCCCTGCTGATCGGGCCCAGTTGGACTGCTGTCTCTGTCAAGGAAATCCTGCCACCTCCATGGGGAACTGGTGTCCATTTAAGTGATGTCTCAAGACGAGTCAATCCCTCAAAACATGGAAGATGGAAGGCAGAGGGAACTGCTTGCCGTAGCCACTTGAATTGAGCCCCAGAGCTTGATAGCTGGGTATTCCATTCGGGATCAGGTATTTGGAAGTCGATTGCGGGCACTGGCAAGCGCAACAAGGCGTCTGCTGGGTTCAATCGTTCTTCTTCTAGTTGTCGTTTCGTCTGATGATGTCGTCCGTCCAAGATGGCTTGAAATGCTTCTTCAAAGAATTCTCCCTGTTCAATTGGATATTGAAGTATTTCATCGGGATCTATGGTCTCGGGCACCAAAGTTTCTGTGAGATGATTCGGCATCGCACTGGCTCCAGGACTGGACGATAGTAAAGGCACATCCATTCTGAGATCTGACGGTTTATTCGATGCCGGGCCTAGAAAAACTGACCTGGCTGTTGGAGGAGAGCTAGGCATAGTCGACGGAGCAGCAGGCTCAGAGTCCACACAACCATTTTGTAAATCCCATTGTAATTTCTCAAACGCTTTGTTGATGGGACTACTCGGCTCTGAAGTTGGATCGATGACCATGACCTCAGAATCAGGTACGAATGGTTCGTCTAGGTCAGAGGCAGGAGAAAGCGGAGGAGACACAGGCTCAGGGTACAGCCTGGGATGCTAATAGGATGTTAAATCAAGATCTGGCCAAGTTCCTGTTAACTCACATCGTCCAAGCATAATATGTCCCGGAGCTGTGCTGCTGTATAAGTCTGATTCGTAAAATCCTGGTCGTTGACCAAAGCCAGACCTTGTTCAGAAGCTGGAGTCACATCAACTTCTAGCTGGCGAAGAGCTAATGTCTGCCACCGCGATACGGTGGATGGAAAATTGAGGCCTTCGTCATTTTCAATGTTGACATGGCTCAACGGAAGCCATTGAGTCAGAATATTGCAGGAGCTCGCGAGTCGTATATCGAGCAGATATTGTTGAAGTTCTTTCTTTAGATCATGTCCTGAATCTATAGTTTCAGATGGGAGACGTAGCCGCTTTGCTGTCCCTAGAAACGAGAACACTGCAGACGCTGGGATAGCTGGGTCGATCGGTATTGTACATATTTCATGATCGACGGGCGGTTCTAGCAGGATCTTTGGACGAGGAAGTGGTGTAGCAGTAAGACCCGGTTGGTCAATGAGACCGTCGGTCTTCGTCGACTCCGCAGTTGCTTGAAGTTGATGAATTTGGTCTTGAAATCGATATGGCGCACCATGATGATCATGGAAGCAGTGATGTTCAAGAGCATAATCGATGACATCTCCGCCTTTAATAGTCGAGCTCGTGGTTGAACTCATACCGAGCAGCTGGAAAGCATGCCATAGCATGATACTTGGGAAGACAGAAATATATGGTTCAAACATAGGGTTGTGTTCAAAGATTCGTCTCGTGTTCCAAGAATAATTTCATTGTTCATCACGTCCTGTGCCGTTCCTTCCTCAATATTCTGGGGCCTGCCATTCATCCAAGCTCGGCAGGTGCAAATAGAGAAAGAGTGTTGCTTCGGTACGCCTTCCCCCTTTCCGATTCTACCTTAGACTGAGATTTTCAAGCCCAGATTAATAATCCTGGCAAAAATCATGCATCTCTTTCTTAATTCTATCTCCAACAGCTGAGATCGTGCAAAAACGTGAGCTGATACATTTATCACGTATATACAAAGATAACCTAGATCTTCTGCTTTGCTCGCAACCAGCATCTGCCTAGTGCCCCGCTAAACGGCATCTGTGATCCATTCCAGTAGCGGGGCCCAGCATTCGGAACCCCACTACATCCGCTACAGTCCGTCCTAACTCCGGGGGGTTAGTGACGCATCTAAACCTGGAGACGACCAACCACACCTTACATGGAGCTCTCGGGATAGCTCTCGTCGAGAGCCAAACATCACCAACATTTTTGCCTCTACTTTTCACACATCTCTTACCTCTGACGGATAAGACATCATGGCGTACGTCGCGCCTATTCACCGCGCCACAAGCATTCGCCATGCGATCCGGGCAAATGTGCTCTCTCCCGATATCGACGATTTGGTTGTAACGTAAGAGCTCTCTCGCCTTCGATGACGCCTTGAGCAGATGTTAATTGAGATCTCACAGTAAGGCCAACCGACTCGAGATATGGCGTCTTACGGAAGAGGGCTTGGTATGCCTGCAGACGAAGCTCATTCACGGCACGATATCGATGCTACAACGTTTGCGACCCAAAGGATCCGAGACCGACCTGTTATTCATCGGCACCGATAGACTACACTACTTCAATATGGTCTGGAATCCCCTCACGAAGCAACTAGAAACGATCGAGTCAGTGATTGAAGATTTGTCGGAACCGTACATGCGTCATTCACAAAGCCAGAATAAATGCCTAGTCGACCCGACTGGACGCTTCCTAGCCATGCACCTTTGGGAAGGAGTGTTGAATGTTTTCAAGCTTCCCACGCGCAAGGGATCTACCAATAAGCTGGAGGCTCTCGACCAAGTCAGGCTCACAGAACTCTTCATGAAAGCAAGCACTTTCATTCACAGCCGGACCGGCCATCCGACTATTGCTTTTCTATACAAGGCACAGATGGAGCAAGAAGAAGCTCGCTTGGCCATATATAGGTTAACTCATGACGATAAAGGCAACACCGTATCAAAGTTCGACCCTCATAAAGATAGAGAGCTCGATGTCGTTATTCCCGATCCGTACGCCTCCATGCTCATCCCCGTTCCGCTCGACGAAGAAAAGCGTTACCATGTGCGCAATACTGAAGGAGCAAAGGCACATTTAGGTGGTCTACTCGTCATTGGAGAGACCCTTCTTACTTATTACGATGGCTTAACACATAGGAGTGTGTCTTCAGGGCTGAAGGATCCGAGAATATTCGTTGCTTGGGCAGAGTACGACGGGACGCGATACTTATTGGCCGATGATTATGGACGACTCGATCTGCTGACTATCGAGACAAATCTTGAATCCACCGGCGTCGTGGTAACGGGCATGACGCTCGAACCAATGAAGATTGGAAGCTCGCCTGCCATCACCTCGAGGGCGTCTAGCCTGGTTTATCTTGGCGATGGTACCTTTTTCGTTGCTTCGCATCACGGTGATTCCCAGCTTTACCAAATCGACATTGAGACTGCCACAATCGCCTTGGTCCAGTCTTTCTCAAATAACGCACCAATCCTTGACTTCTCTATCATGGATATGGGAAACAGAGAAGGGGATGCCCAGACCGGCAATGTCTTTTCATCTGGACAGTCAAGAATTGTGGCAGGCTGCGGTGCATACCGCGATGGAAGTCTTCGGAGTATTCGAAGCGGTGTTGGGCTTGAGGACAGAGGAGTTCTTGATGAACTGGAGGGAACCCGAGGCTTGTTCACTCTTCGTTCGTATGGCTCTGACTTGGTAGATACCCTGGTCGTATCATCCATTACAGAGACAAGAATCCTCAGTTTTGATCCTGAGGGCGGTATAGAAGAGATATACTCTTTCCAAGGCTTGTCGTTGGACAGCGAGACACTCTTGGTGTCAAATCTTCCCAGCGGACAAGTACTCCAGATTACCCCCAAGTCGGTCGTCTTACTTGACCCTGAAGGCGGAACAGTCCTCAGCAAATGGGATGTTCCAAATGGCAAGACGATTACGAGGGCATCAGCAAACAGCAAATGGGCATTGCTATCGGTCGATGGTACATCTCTCGTGTCATTGAATTTATTACAGAACTTGGCCGTCAATGCTCAGCAAACTCAAACCGACTCTGGATCGCAACCAGACCAAATATCATGTATACATGCCGCCCGCGATCCACCAGACCTTGGAGTAGTCGGTTGGTGGTCTTCAGGTCAGATATCCTTGATCGATATGGCTTCCTTAAAGCCGCTTCACGGAGAATCCATGAGGCAAACCGAGGATAGTGCCACAGTCCCTCGAGACATTGCACTTGTTCAGCTTCATCCTCCTGATATATCAGGGCCTACGCTTCTGGTCGCGATGGAAGACGGCAACGTTGTCACATTCAACGTATCCATCAAGGGTTTCGCAGTTTCCGGTCGCAAAAGTGTTACTCTGGGCAGCAACCCGGCTCGTTTACACATACTTCCTCAAGAAGACGGCACATCCAACGTCTTTGTAACCACTGAACATGCGAGTCTTATCTATAGCTCTGAAGGGCGCATCATCTTCTCGGCTACAACCGCTGACGACGCCACATTCGTTGCACCCTTCAACTCTCACGCATTTCCAGACTCTGTCGTGCTATCAACCGATCAGCACATCAGGATCTGCCACGTTGATCGAGAGCGACTTACCCATGTGAAGGCGCTCCCCGTCAACGAGACTGTCAGACGAGTAGCATACTCTCCAGGACTAAGGGCCTTTGGTCTAGGCTCCATTAAGAAGGAATTAGTCGGCAACGAGGAGGTTGTCACGAGTGCCTTTAGGCTTGTCGATGAAATAGTCTTCAAGGAACTAGGGTCGCCTTTCACACTGAACGCTTCAAGTACCCTTGAAATCGTCGAGTGTGTAATTCGGGCTGAGCTTCCCGACGTTGGCGGAAACCCTGCCGAAAGATTTATCGTTGGGACAAGTTTCATCAGCGACGGCGAAGTGGAAGATCCAAACGGCACTCTTGGCCGAATTCTAGTCCTGGGGGTTGATTCAAACCGGCAAGTTTACCAGATTGTTTCTCACAACCTAAAAGGTCCCTGCCGCTGTTTGGGAATGATTGACGACAATATTGTAGCTGGATTATCCAAGACAGTTGTCGTATACAGTTTCTCGCAAGACACAAGCAGTTCTGGCTCGCTCCAGAAGCTTGCTGCCTACCGTCCGGCCGCGCTCCCTGTGGATCTCGACATATCCGGTAACATGATCGGCGTGGGTGATTTGATGCAGTCCCTATCCCTGGTCGAATTCATTCCGGCACAAGATGGCAACAAAGCCAAACTAGAGGAACGAGCACGTCACTTTGAACCTCTCTGGGTCACTGCGGTCTCTCATATTGAGGGTGAAAGGTGGCTAGAAGCTGATTCTCAAGGTAACCTTGTGGTTCTTCAACGGAATGTGGATGCTCCAACAGAGCAAGATCGCAGCCGGCTCGAAATCACGAGCGAAATGAGCATTGGGGAGCAGATTAATCGTATTCGAAAGCTCAACGTCCCCGCGGCAGAAAACAGTATTGTCCATCCGCGGGCGTTCCTAGCTTCGGTAAGTAGCCTCGTCATTCCCCAAGGCACGAGATCTGAGCTAACAGTCACCAGGCCGAAGGTTCACTGTACCTTTATGGCGATATTGCACCTCAGTATCAGGACCTTTTGATGACATTCCAGTCAAAGATGGAAGAGTACATCCGTGCACCAGGAAATGTGGAATTCAAGCTATGGCGCTCATTCCGTAATGAGAACCGGGAGAGCGAAGGGCCTGATCGATTTGTAGACGGAGAAATGGTAGAGAGGTTCTTGGATATGGATGAAGGGAAGCAAGAGTTGGTCTGCGAAGGATTGGGACCGAGTGTCGAGGATATGCGTAACTTGATTGAGGAACTGAGGAGGATGCACTAAGATGATATGAGAGGTTCTAGAGATGAATGATTTGCTGCCATGGATCCTGGACTCGATTTGCATGGTTCAATGCTAGATAGCCAGGGGTGTTAGTTGAGTTGTAGACGTCAAGGACGAACGGGTCAAAGATGATTGGTCAGAAACCAACAAGCGATAGAGATGTTGAAGAAGTATCCATTGAGTCATACTTAGAGCAGATAATGACTCAAAAGATGTTTCAATACTCGTATATTAATGTTGCTGTATGTTTTGAAGTATTCTTGTGCCACAATGACCTCCATTGCTTCTGTTGTCATTGTTAAGGCGAAAGTTGTAAAGGCGAAAAAGGAAACCAGATGCCCGGGAGAGACCGGAAACCCCACCCGAAAGTGACCGGACCAATGGTGAGCCTTCAATTTCCGAGCTTGAGTTGATTGGCAGCCTGAGGCCACATTTTGCAGCCAAAACTTTCGGCAAAGCATCATCAGCCGATTACCACCAAGGAAAAGACCTCAAACCTGCCCTTCGACGCCTTCACCTCGCAACGCCACACCCCACGATCCCTCACGATGGCGACCCTCGCGACCGCTTCCCGTCTCTGCCTGCGCACGGCTGCAAAGCCTGTCGTCCCTGCTGTGCGCGCCCTCAGCACCACCGCCGTTCGCCCCGACAGCGCGTCCGCCTCCGGATACTCCAGCCCCTTCAAGTTCCAGGGCGAGAGCAAGGGCAGCCAGATCCCCAACTTCGGAAGCTACGTTTCCGCCGGCAGTGAGGGCAAGAACAAGCTCTACTCGTACTTCATGGTCGGCGCTCTCGGTGCCGTCAGTGCTGCTGGTGCCAAGAGCACAGTTCAGGGTGGGTGAAATCCGGATATCGACTGGGTGTCTTGCCATTGAGTTGCAATTGGCGTTGCAGCTTGTTGGCAAGGCACTTAGGATACTCAATTGATAATTGCTGACGATGGAATGATAGAGTTCCTGGTCAACATGTCTGCTTCCGCCGACGTTCTGGCCATGGCCAAGGTTGAGGTTGATTTGAGCTCTGTCCCCGAGGGCAAGAACGTGAGTTGGAATATGGTCTAGCATATCGAAGCATCATCGCTGAATGGTTTCCCAGGTTATTATCAAGTGGCGAGGCAAGCCCGTCTTCATCCGACACCGAACCCAGGAGGAGATCGACCAGGCGAACAAGGTCAACATCTCTTCTCTGCGAGACCCCGAGGAGGATAGCGCCCGTGCCAAGAACCCTGAGTGGCTTGTCATGTTGGGTACGTGAACTCTACGCTCTTCAGTGCCTCTTCGACAATTCTGAAGCGGCAATTATTGAATACTCATACTAACATCTGCTTCCTCAGGTGTCTGCACCCATCTGGGTTGTGTCCCCATCGGAGAGGCCGGTGACTACGGCGGTTGGTTCTGCCCTTGCCACGGTTCTCATTACGATATCTCCGGCCGAATAAGGAAGGGTCCCGCCCCTCTCAACCTCGAGATCCCCGAGTACGATTTCCCCGAGGATGGCAAGCTGGTCGTCGGTTAAGCGGACCCGCAACGAGGATGTAAGAGTGTATCTTTTATAACGGGAGACAAAGGAGGGGGAAGGGAGTAGGGAGCGCATTAGACTGGCGGGCGGACCAAAGACCACACATGCACACCCCATACCGAAAGCCCCCGGGTGGGCGCAAGTTTGCTGTTTCTTAGACGTGGCCTTTCTGTCCATTTGTATAAAAATAAAACGTCCTAGGAAAATTTCAGTCGACAGGCTCAGAGAGGGTTGAGGGGAAGAGTGGGAAACAAGTGCAGGCTGCGTGCTCGTGTGCGAGACGTTGTACTAATTGAATTTCATTGCGTGTTTACCTCAGACGAAGTGCTTTGGTTCTGTGCGTCATGTCAGAGATGCCATAATAATTGGCATCAGATGGCCTGAATGAAGTATATCGAAACTCCTGTTTTTATTTGATTGGAGTGAATTTGAGAATATTACAACTCTACTGCTTATCGAACCTGACTGTAACTTGGCAGCTCCTTGTTGAGTATATGTAAAATCTAACAGCTTCAAAGTACTTTTATAAGAGCCTCTCACTATCACAGACTTCATGCCATCACATAAGATCATCAAAAACATTCAGACATGAACAGACATTGCCAGCTTTTGATTCTATACCTGACCCAGTCCGAACTCATTAAATTTCATCTTAATGACCATGTCCATCATCCTCCCTCTGCTCAGGATCCAACTTGATCAGGGTATCGATACGCATGATGCTGATACAGGCCTCGACGGCACTCTTGAGCTGTCGGATCTTGCTCATGCTAGGCTCAAGCACACCAATCTTGATCTCGTCCACAACCTTGCCCTTAGCGAGGTCAAGACCGTAGTTCTTGTAGCCCTTCTTTCGTGCAATAGTCTTCTCATCCTCACTGCCGTCACCTTCCTGGATGCGCTGCGAAAGAGCGTGCCTTGATCGAAGCTGGGCAGTGAGCTCTGCGGCGTCCTTGGCAGCATTGACGGCCAGAGTCTTGGGAATGACAAGAAGGGACTGGGCGAACTCGCCGATGGCGAGCTGTTCCCGAGAGCCGACAGTGCCAGCAAACTCCTCGAGGTAGATGTGCAGGGCAGTCTCAACAGCACCACCACCGGGAACAATGCTACCACTCTCAAGGGTTCGCTTGACAGCGCACAATGAGTCGTGGACGGATCGCTCCATCTCATCAAGAGTGAAGTCATTGGGGCCGCGGAGAATGCAGGACGCAGAGGAGTGAGCCTTTGTGCCCTTGACCAGAATGCACTCATCATCAGAGATGCGCTCCTGAACAACCTCCTCAGCGTATCCTAGGTATGAGGGGTCGAACTTCTCATCACCGTTAAGATCAGAGAGTGTGCTAAGGATAGTGGCACCAGTTGCTCGTGCAATTCGTCGGAGATCCTCTTTCTTACATCTCCGCACACCCATAGCACCCTTCTCAACGAAAGTCTTCAGCACCAGATCGTCAATACCCTTGGTTGTGAGGATAACGTTGGCGCCGGCCTTGAGGATCATCTCTACTCGGTCGAGAACCATACCTGACTCGCGGGCTCGGATCTGCTCAAGCTGTTGAGGGTCGTCGACGGTGATCTGAACACCAAGCTTCATGCGCTCCTTCTGCAAGTTCATATCGAGAACAGCAATCTTGGCATCCTGGATCCGTGTGGGCATGGCTTGCGAGGCAACAGTGCAGTTCAAGGCGTAACCCTTAACCAGAACAGACTCGAGAGTGCTCTTACCGTGGGCCTTGAGAATATTAACAGCCTTGACGGGGTACTTGGTCTCGTTTCGGTTGTTGGTGGACTTGACAGCCTGCATGGCGTCGACAACCATGTCGGCAAAAAAATCCGAATCGGCTCCAATAATCTTGCTGGACATGGAAGTCTTGGCGATGTTGAGGAGAGATTCGCGACCAAGCTCGTCAACCTTGATGCTGACATTCTCGTTGAGGTACTTGACGGCTTCTCGCAGGGCAAGTCGGTAACCAGTAATGATAGTAGTGGGGTGTATTCGGTTCTTCATGAGCTCGTTTCCACGTCGTAGCAGTTCGGCAGCGATCAGAACGACAGAGGTGGTGCCGTCACCGACCTCCTTGTCTTGTTGTTGCGCAAGGTCAACGAGGATCTTGCCGGCGGGATGCTCGACGTCGAGGAGACTGAGAATCGTGGCACCGTCGTTGGTAACAGTAACATCCTAGTATGAAGTGTGAGATATAGTCGAGCGCGAGACGGAGTGAGGTTGCATACACCAATATCGTCCACCATCATCTTGTCGAGGCCGCTAGGACCGAAGGAACTCTTGACAACATTTGCGATCGCCTGTGTAGCAAGAACTGAGCATTTGTTAGCATATATACTTGGTAGGTGCAACACCATTATCAACCATGCTCATGCCTCCTCCCCCCACTTCACCCCTAACTTCCAGCAAAAGGCGGGACAAGATATCGACATACCGTTCTGGTCTCTAATATCGGAACCGGAGATCTTCTGGCCACCCAAGAAAAGGGTGCCGTTTCGGGGCTGCTCAAACATGGAGGCCATGGCTGCAGCTATTTGTAACGTTGACGGAGAATGGCGGCGTCGTCAACGTGGGGATGGAGTCAGGAAATTCTGGCAGCAGGCTACCGTACGCAGACAGAAGCTGTGAAGCTCCATTGTGCCCCTCGACTGGACTTTTTTGTCGGAGGCTTGTGTTGTTCCGGCGCCGACTAAAATACAGCGCCAGGCCCTCAATTCCATTGCCGTCCATTACTCTTAGGTGCGCTGTGTGTACTGTAGGTAGGGTCGGGTGCTCCCCCGACAGGGCACTTGACAGAAGGTGCACGGACCCTTGGAACCCCAAAAATCACCCCTGCCGCGTTATCGGCCTTCCTTGCAGTTGAGCGGTCGCATTTACTATTGGCTGATAGGGCATTGGGCCTGAATTTTGGGCTAGGTCTAGCGGTCCACGGGTGCTGCTGTGCCCCTCCTTCCCGCTTGACTCTCCCTCGACTGCGACTGCGGGGCACAAGTCACATCCGACGTTTACTTCGACTCACACCCCGAAGTCTTTCTTTTCCTTCTTCCCCCTCCAGATAACGAACGTCGCTCTTCTGCTTCTCGTATTCTTTTAAGGCGCGCAAGCCACTGTTCGGTGCTTTGAAGCTTCTGCATTCCTTGATTACTTCCAAACTTCACCTTCCGATCAAACTCGACTGTCATACCAAAATGGAGGGCGCCGCCGAACAGTCCAAGAGCGCCTTGAAGAAGGCCGAGAAGCAGGCTCGCCTTGCCGCTGAGAAGGCTGCCAAGGCTGCTAAGCAGACCAATCTTCCCGTCGTTGGTGCAAAGAAGGCAGACGAGATTATTGGTATCACCGTGTCCAAGGCCGAGAACTTCCCACAATGGTACCAGGAGGTTGTCCTCAAGGCTGAGATGGTCGAGTACTACACCGAGATCTCGGGTTTCTTCGTTCTTCGTCCTCTTGCCATGCACATCTGGAACGAGATTCGAAAATGGTTCCAGGCTCACATTGAGGAGATGGGTGTCGACGAGGCCAATTTCCCCATGTTTTTGTCTTCCAAGTCGCTCGAGAAGGAGAAGGACCACGTTGAAGGTTTTGCACCTGAGCTTGCTTGGGTTACCAAGGCGTAAGTGAACCTATTCAAATATGACTGTGGTGTATGATTTCCTTACTGACAGCTTTACAGTGGTGACAAGGACCTCGAGGTTCCTGTCGCAGTTCGTCCCACCTCCGAAGCCGTCATGTACCCCTACTATGCCAAGTGGATTCGCAGCCACCGAGACCTCCCCTTCCGCCTCAACCAGTGGAACTCAGTCGTCCGTTGGGAGGCTAAACAAACAACTCCTTTCCTCCGAACTCGCGAGTTCCTCTGGCAGGAGGGTCACACTGCTCACTTGACTGAGGAGCTTGCTGGCGTTGAGGTGCTGGAGATCCTTGAGCTCTATGCTGGTGTTTACGAGAAGCTTCTCGCTGTCCCTGTGGTTCGCGGTCGCAAGACTGAGAACGAGAAGTTTGCTGGTGGTTACTACACCACCACTGTGGAGGGTTATATCCCCTCCAACGGCCGTGGTATTCAGGGTGCTACCTCTCACGCCCTTGGCCAGAACTTCAGTAAGATGTTCGACATCACTGTTGAGGACCCTCATAACAAGGGCTCTCACATCAACGTCTGGCAGAACTCTTGGGGTCTCTCTACCCGTGTTATTGGTGTCATGGTCATGATTCACGGTGACGACAAGGGCTTGGTCCTTCCTCCCCGTGTCGCCAAGACTCAAGTTGTCATTGTCCCCGTCGGCATCAACAAGAAGACTACCCCCGAGGAGCGACAGAAGCATGAGGAGCAGGTGGATGAAATCCGTACCAACCTCAAGAAGGCCGGTATCCGTGTCGTTTCTGACTGGAGAGAGGGTTACACTCCCGCCTGGAAGTTCAACGACTGGGAGCTCAAGGGTGTTCCTCTGCGTATCGAGTTCGGTCCCAAGGACGCTGCCAAGGGAGTTGTCAGCACTGCCCGACGTGATACCAGTGAGAAGGGAGAGATCCCCATTGCCGACGTTGCCACCAAGATCCCCGAGCTTCTCGAGACTATCCAGAGCGACATGTACAACAAGGCCGAGAAGTCTTTCCGAGAGCACCGTATCCAGATTACCAAGTGGGATGATGTTCTCCCTGCTCTTGACAACAAGAATGTTGTGCTTATCCCCTTCTGTGGTGAGCCCAAGTGTGAGGACCGTATCAAGGAGCTCACTACTCGTGAGGACCAGCCCGATGTTCCTGAGAACCAAAAGCAGGCTACCATGGGTATGAAGAGTCTGTGTGTCCCCTTCGAGCAGCCCGAGGGTATTGTCGTTGGCGAGACCAAGTGCCTCAGCCCCGAATGCGAGCGCAACGCCGACAAGTGGACCATGTTCGGACGAAGCTACTAAAGAAATTAAATGGATTTTCTAAGTCAGGGAGCGGGAAGGCGTTGGCCTGGCATGTTTATGATACACCAGTGCGATTTTTTACGGCTTGATGTGAATGTGATTATATTATGAAAATGGGACGGGGTTGGTCAGGGAATCATGAAACAGGTAGAAAAGAAGATAGATCGTAGAGATGATATTTATAGAAATCTCGTTGGTCTACCTATTGTTGTTCTATCGATCAATTTTTGTGCTTTTGTCTGAGGTTCCATCTATGCGATAACATGAGGTACGCCGAGTATTTAACACCAGGCAAACTTCTCATTAGCAACCCATTCGATATCTTGATCGGAGTCCTTTCCGAACCAGTGCATACTGGCAAGGTTCTCATTTTCTCTAACAATAAACTTGGCTCCCAAGGATTGTATGCCTTCGGTAACCCTCTTCACGCGATCTTCAGGATTCCAAACTTCCACTTTAGCGCACAGCCAGTCTTTTGCCTCTTTCTGCACTGAACTCGCGATAGCCTGGATGCCTTTCGCAAGTGTCTCATCTGAGATACTCTCATCTTCAACTACCAGACGAATAACATGAACTGTGTTCTTCTCGGGCTTGGCAATTCCGCCGTAGAAGCTGCGAGTCCAGATAGCCCAGATCCTCGAGTTAGGGGCTCCTGATGGAGTGTATACAGCACCATGTACAGTAGGTGTGCGAGAGAATATGTGCTTGCACATGAAGTTCTCGCGGTGAAGGTGCCATCGAATAGTGGTTAGATCGGGGAGGACTGCGGCGCTGATTTGAGAAGATGAGGATGATAGTTTGTCTCGGATGAGCTTCTCATCTCGGTCTGTTAGATCTGGAAGATCGTCGACAGTGACAGGCTTCAAGGAGGCGTCGGCAACGGGCTCAGTGTCCGAAACAGGGAATTCGAGATATGTGCTTTCGAAGGGCTTCCATCCAACGGCATTGTAGAACTTGGGTCCCACGTCTGACCAGAGGACTGAGAAATCAGCATCTCCCTCGTTCTTTTGCTGTCTACTTCGAAGCTCATCCGCCAGCAAGGACATCATCTTCTTGCCATAGCCTTTACTCCGACACTCTGGGAATGTAAAGACACTGGCCACGCCATAAGCAGTGCCCTCTCTGAGATGTCCGTCCTTGTTAGAAACGAGAGCTCTCTTCCTGAATGTCTCACAAGACGAGAGGATTGGCCTGTCATCTGGCTTGAGGCTTCCATCAGTCAACATCCAGCTTGTCAAGCCGCCATCTCGAGCGAGAGGGGCGTCCAGATTGTTGTATTCGCGAGTGATAAAGTCCTCCATTGTCAAGGCTGCGCCCCACATGTGATGGGTTCCTCTCCATATGCGCTCTCTCTCGGAGGGGGTGGGGATAGTGAGGATGAGTGATGGGGAGGAGACGGGAGGGAGGTTTTCGTGTGAAGCCATTGTGGATGTTACGGTTTATTTCTTTCAAATGAGAGGTTTTTGTACAAGTGTATATTGTAAAATGAGAATGATGTTCAACAAATGAGCTTCTGGTACTTATACCTCATAGATCCATTGGCAAGATGCACTCCGTGCCCTACATAGTACTACGTAGTATGAGACGGCCCCGCTTCGGTGGTGGGGCCCCGAACTACCCTGAACACGGCGATACATGGTCAATCCTACCTGTATGCTACTTGCAATTCGAGAAGTCATGTTGAATATCGTAATCTGAGTGGTCCTGGTGTGTATAATTCACTCAATAGCCACCTCTTCAATGCTTCTGGCCTCATAATAAGAGCTTAGTATGAAGCTTTTTAAAAGACTAAGTGTATATAGATAGCTCGGCTCTGTAAGTTGGGTGTGACTTTGTCAATATTAACCTGAAATGCGGAAGAAGAAAAAGAATGTGTTAGTATTTCCGAAATAATGAAATATAATTAGCCTAGCTCAACCTACAAGAGCTACAGCTATGGCCTTGAAGTTATTTTTTGGTCGGGAAGCCATATATGTCAGTGAATGGTCATAACCCGCATCGAACGCAATACATGTCAATTCAATTTTTGAAATCAATAATGACAAAGACCCGACAAACTTACATAAAGATGTCGATATGTATCTACTTGAAAGCTCGTGAAGGAGGAGATTTACTCATGAGGAGTTCTATTAGTGTTGGTGGGGTTGGCATCTATGCAGCTTCTGTTGCAGCTAATGAGGGGCAGTCTATGAAAACCTCCGATTTACTAATATCCTACAACTCGAGGAACCGAGACTTAGACCACGACGACATGGCTTTACCACTACCCTCGGGCCTGACCCCCTCCGAGGTCTCTTTTCTATGTGAAATGGAGCTTGTTACTGTCGTTCCTCGTCAACGTCTCGAAAGCATTGATCTTCTAACGGTGAGCGCGTCTTCGTCGCGTCCTGCTCAAGTTCGACGCTAACTTGCTACACAGGGCTCAACACCAACTCTCCGACCGCCGCACCGAAGTAATTTGCCCCTGTGGCTCGCAATTCTCTTGAAGAAACAACGGCGTGCAAATATCGTTCCTCCTCCATGGCTCCACCCCGATTCTCTACGCGACGTCGTTCACCACGAAACAAAGATCGACCCCAAAGGCTGGGCACCACCACCTCCACCTCCTGTGCGAGGAGATGGCCAGGGGAATGCGCGGAGAATGAACCCTTTTGCGGAAGATGATACAGTTCTATCGCCCCCGTTTCTCCCATCTTGTACATCAGATGCGCCAGGAGGAGCTTTACCGTATCACTGGTTCGAAGTCGCCGAGATGCTTCTTGCGCATGCCTCAGACGATATCACGTCCTCGTCAGAAGTGCGCTCACTTCTTCGAGACCTACAAGAAGTGAGAGCTGCAAAGATGCGGTCCAGTACCGCACAGCTCGAGGGCGGCGTGGACGGTGTGATGAGCTTGCGGGGAGTGGGAGCTATGGAGCTCGCAGAGAGCAGAGGATTTGTTATTGGCGTCGTCGAAGGTGTAAGGAAGCTTGGCGCCAGTACAGAAACATCACGACGAGAAGAGGAGGAAGAAGGCGGTGGTCAAGAGTCGGATGAAGCGAGCGACGAAGATATGGGACTATGAGCCTCTAAATGGGCTATGAAGTGAAGAATTACGAGTTCACGAAAAGGAGTGAAGCATATATGGCGCAAACTTGAAGAAGCGACATGTAAGTCGAATATTGTTCTATATCATGTTTATGAATCCCAGTCTAACAATTATGCCAAAGTACAAACCATTTTTTCAACTCCAAACATCAAAACCCACATCTAGCTCATTATTCTGATGAAGCCAACTGGGCAAGAGCCAGCTTATGCTTGGCGATACGAGCAGGATGGATTCGAAGTTTTCCACCAGCAGGAGGCTTCAGTTCAGGTGCCAGCACCTCCCAGCCTGAACCCTCCATCAACGCCCCCATATAACCCTTGCGCATGTCCAAGCCCGTCTCCTTCAAATACTTCTCAGGGTTTGCCGCTGCCTCGTTCAAAAGCTCTTCGGCCTTGAAATACCGAGACCAGGCTTTGTGCCACTCAGCATGGCATTTGTGACAGTGTCTTCCAGGGTTGTGATTACAGCCATGAACTTTGGCGCATTCAAGTCCAACCGCATGGAACTGTTCGTACCAGTCGTAATGGAGTCGAGGCCTCAACCCGGAGCCATATAGATCAGGAATCTCGCTAAGATTGTCAGTCAATGTTACGAAAAGCATCGGGGATCTTAAACTCACGGATCAAAAGGTGGCAAGATCAAGGGGCTGGCGCCGCCAGAGGCTGAGCCTTCTGACTGCTCATATCCGGGCGTGACCATTCTTGCTGATCCTGATGCCATATCGCCGACAGGGCTCGCGTCACTAGAACGAGGAGCGACTGAAGTTGAAGCGAGGGAATTCTCATTTCCAGCAGTCTGAGTGTCATTCACGGCCGCCACGTTGACAGTGGTGCGCGTATAAGTCGAAGCTTCGACCACGACGCTCGATGTTGACAACCGGCGCCTCTTGGTTCCGGCATCGTCATCAAGAGACCGTCGGCGTTTCTGGTGGGAACTTCCTGAGTTGTTGGGAGAAGTGCGTATGGGAGCCGAAGCTTCAACAGCTTCACTCGATGTCGACAATCGACGCTTCTTGGCCTCGACCTCTGGAGCACCATCGTCGTCATCATCATGAGACCGTCGGCGTTTCTGGAGAGAACTTCCGGAGCAGTTAGGGGAGGTGTCGAGCGATTGACTGGCTTCCTGAGACGAGTTTTGCTGGCTCACTCCGGCTTGACTATGAGTGGAGTTGGCGGAGGTATTCTTGATCGGGCTCTCATCTGCCAGAGAATCGCCTTGGGCAATCATTCCAGTAGTATCGACATTTGGGAAGACAAGCACATCTGCAGGGCGAGCTTGTCTTATCCCCTGGGCCTGAGGACTGGGGATTGAGAACCCAGCTACGAGCGTGGAACGCTGAGGGCTAACTGGCGGAAGGTGGTCGAGTGTCGAACTGGTATTGCTTCCTGCCTGCGGGCTGTTATAGATAGACACATTATCTGAAGCCTCAGACTCGTTGCCTGCGAAATATGGGCTACCGTCAAGAGGTGCGCCTTCGCCCGAAGAATCAGGGGTGTCATCCCTGACGGCATGTGGACTGCCATTAGGTGGAGAATGAGCAGGTGGTTCATAAGGAGGAGGAGTCTCATAATCAGGAAGAGATTCGTCGTCACCTCCAAATACTGGGCTACCGTTACGAGGTACGCCTCCTCCTAATGAATCAGGGGTGCTATCTCTGTAGAGACAGGGACTGGTGTTACTTAGAGCGTCCTCGTCACTTCCACCTAATGGGCTGCCGATGAGGGGTGCACCCCCTTCCGAGGAATCAGAGCTCCCGGTAGAGCTAGGAGTATTGGAAACGATTGAAGGGGTTGAGTTAGAAGAGCTAGGAGAACCAGACGAGCCAGAGCTGTGCTCACCCGAGGCATCGTAACCGCTGGTACCCCCATTCGAACCAGCAGAGCCAGGGGAACCAGATGAGTCAGTGCTATTATCGCTCGAGGGTTCATAACCGCTGTTACCGCCATGATTGCTCTCATCGCCGGACAAACTAGGAGTCGTGTCGCCTGAGCCGCCACTATCATGGCTGGGACTACCGCTGCTTGATGGACCGGGTGCTACGCCGCCACCTGAGCTAGACCCAGAGGTTGGAGGAGTAGAGTGTCTTTGAGACGTGGGAGGGACTGGAGATGAACTCCCTATTGGCTGCCCTGAGCTTGGGCTGTTTGCGGGTTGTCGATCCGGGCTGCTTGGAGGGATTACTGCTGATACTGGAGCTGCAGCTGGTGCTGGAGAAGCGCTTTGACTTCGTCGGAGGATAATCTTGGTCTTCTTCCTTTGGCGGCCGCTGAGCTTCTCGACGACATCGTTGTAGACCAGGGCCTCAGGATCTGCACAGAGGGGATCGACAGCGCGTCCACGACCGTCAAGACCTTGCATGAGGGGAGGAGCATTGTTGAGCCTGGAGCGGGCACGAGTCTGTCGTAGAGGCCCGCTGGGCTTAGACTTGAGAACCGATTTGGGCTGACGAGCCGGCATCGTGATTGGAAAGGGATATAAGAGTGTAGTTGTTCGTAATTGTGAGAATAGATTGGAGTTGTTTTGAGTTCAGCTTTGCTATGCTTTCGAGTTGTGGTTGATGGTGGGATGAATGATTGAATACATCAAGAAACTGGGGTGTCTTGTCCTCCATTATATCGTTTTCTCGTGTAATACATACGAGATGGGACTATGAGTCTGATCGTGAACAATGACAAGATGCTTTATGAAGGTCTTGTTCTATTAGACAAAGATTACTTGTTCTACTAACGCTAAGTTAATCAGAAACAAAGCATCCTACGGACATAGAATAGACGCGAGCTAATTGAGGGCATGCTAATTCGATGATGAACAACACTTAAAACAAAGAATGTTGGAAGTTGTGCGAACAAGGACTTTACTTGCAACGTTGTTCTGTTCACTGGAAGGGCTTCCGATAAAGGCATACGCGAACAGAAGATAAATGACAAAATGAACTATCCTTTTGACTCATGAAACTTTTAAAGAAAGATATTAGTAGCTAGTTGAATGTGAACATGATCGGCTGTGTCGTGTAGGAAGCGACGAGAAGAGAGGGTTTCCGGGCATGGCTTATTTACTAAACTATCTAAGCCGGTTTCCTATTGCGAGTAATTATTTAGAGAACGTAGGATATCGTTTCTTCTTCTTCTCTGTTATATTGCCCGTAGAATTTGTCTAAAAAACCAGTTATCCTCAATTTAGGACAAATCTTTGACATAGGGCATGTAAAAAACAACTGCAAAATCCAGGAATCATGAGCCATCAGCGTTATTGTAGGTCGGTAACCTACAACTGGCATAATATGCACGTTTCAGAGATGGGAACAATTATGCTATAGGTTTTATAATCCTTGTTGATTCATTATAATTATCGAAATCATCGACAAAGACATAAACTAGAGGATGCATCAAATAAAAAATAAGGCTTGGCTCTGTAGTTGGGAACTTGGGTCCGGGCGAGCTACTCCAGAAGGTCTCATGATGCATGAACATAGCGTTGGCGACTAACGTCGGTACATGACTCCGCGATCTGCCCAGGCAACAGAGGATCTACAAGAATAACTTTGGCTGATATGAGACGATGAAGCTTCAACATGAGAGTATTGATGAGTTACCCAATGAGACGTCTCGGAATATTTGATTAGGAGACTTGATAATTGATATGAGGAGGCAGCTATTTGCTTGTATTCCATTGTCTTGGCTTGTTACGGTACTATGCACGTTGAATGTCGGGTAGCTCAGAAGCAGGTACCTCCCTCATGGCAACCGGGTCTCCACATCGCAGCTTCCGGGGCGCAATCACACGACCAACCCATGGCCGCTATCAACCTAAAACGGCAAGCACCTTCCTTACGTGATCGTCATGGTACCTGCCTCGGAGCTTATCATCCCAGGTTCCGCGCGTCATTTGTACAACCTCTTCGAAACATCATTCCATTTTCATTCATCATCTCAAATCCGTCTCTTATACAGTTACAATGAAGTTCTCACAGGCTTCTCTTTTGGCGACTTGCTTGCCCGCCGTCTCTGCTCGCTTCATCGAGACTGCCGAGGCCGATAACGTCATTCTCAAACCAGACGAGCTCTTCCTGGTTGAGACCGCTCCTGGTAAGACGCAATGGGTGACTGAGGAGGATAAGTGGGAGATGCGCCGTGTAAGTCTCGTGTTTTCGCACCCAGCTCGTAGCGACGGGCTTGCTAACAAGCTTGTAGAATGGCCAGAACTTCATGGACATCACCGAGACGCCTTCGCTCGGCTCCAAGGGCATCAACGCAAACAGCGCCGTCACATTCCCCAAGAAGTGCGTCAAGCAAGACGATGTCGCCAAACTCTCCAAGAAACTCGAGAAAAAGAACATGAAGGCCAACCTCGAGAAGCTCACCAGCTTCCATACCCGATACTTTAAGTCCAACTACGGTCTCCAGTCTTCTGACTGGGTCCTTGAGAAGGTCAACCAGATCATCAAGGATGCTGGTGCCGAGGATACCGTCTTTGCTGAGAGCTTCCCTCACACCTGGCAGCAACACTCCGTCATCGCGACGATCCCCGGCAAGTCTAACAGCACCGTTGTTATCGGTGCTCATCAGGATTCCATCAACCTCTTCCTGCCTTCCATCCTTGCCGCCCCCGGCGCTGATGACGATGGCAGTGGCAGTGTCACTATCATGGAGGTGTTCCGCGCTCTCCTGAACTCCAAGGATGTTGTTGAGGGCAAGGCTCCCAACACTATCGAGTTCCACTGGTACTCGGCTGAGGAGGGTGGTTTGCTTGGAAGCCAGGCCATCTTCAAGTCGTACGAAGAGAATGGCCGCGATGTCAAGGCTATGCTTCAGCAAGATATGACTGGCTACGTCCAGAAGACTCTTGATGCTGGTCAGCCCGAGAGCGTTGGCGTCATCACCGACTACGTCGATTCCGGCTTGACCAAGTTTATCAAGACTGTTGTTGAGGAGGTACGTTTGTATCGATTGCCCCTTGCTACGTGCATTTGCTAACCCTTGTTTCCAGTACTGCGACATTCCCTGGGTTGAGACCAAGTGCGGTTATGCTTGCTCCGACCACGCTTCCGCTTCCAAGGCCGGCTACCCCTCGGCTTTCGTTATTGAGTCTGCCTTCGAGTACTCCGACCCTCACATCCACGGCACCGACGACAACATCAAGTATCTGTCTTTCGACCACATGTTGGAGCATGCCCGCATGACTCTTGGTCTTGTTTACGAGCTAGGCTTCTACGACTTCTCTGACAAGAGTGAGGAGAAGTGGAGCGATCTCTAGATGACTGATGTTTGAGAATCATTATTAGGGGGCGACTGTATCCTGACGGATTACAACATGTCTTGAATTATCTATCATGAGCGACGGATTCGCATACGAGAATATACATATTGTTATTGAATAAGACTGCCCATTGGCATTTGAAACCAATAGAAATCACTTGGAGACTTCTTATGTGTCGTGATGAGTAGGTTATTATGTCATGAATTTTGAATCTTGGATAACTTTGTCCTTTTGTCTATACCTAGTAAACAGTTCCTCGGCGCCACCAATGCTTTTATAAACACAATATTCGATTAGTTCGTTCGTTACTGGCCCTGGCCATTTCCATTGTTAGGAGGTTGCTGCTGTCCCCATGGCGACTGGCCATTCTGCTGCTGGGCTTGCATGGTAGACATCAACGCAGCAAAGAAAGCAGGGTTGACAAAGGCCCCGCCATTCGCGCCCTGCTGGCCTTGAGCATTTGGCCATCCGGGCGGCGGCGGAGGAACCGCCGAGTTACCAGCACCGTTACCCTGAGCGGGCGGTTGAGGCCAGCCAGGGAACTGGAAGCCGAAGTTGGGCGCTGCCGGTGCCGCGCCTTGAGCAGGAGGTTGAGCACCGGCCCATGAAGCGGGAGGAGCGCTTTGTTGGGCAGGTTGAGAAGCTCCCTGGGGAGGCAATGAGTAGCCGTCCCTGGGCTGATTGAAACCCCCTCGTCCGCCACGGCCAGAACCGCGACCACGCTCTCCACGGCCCCTAGAGTCGCCACGGCGTCCTCGTTGATGAAAGTTTCTGCCTGGCGCAGGCTCGTATGTCTCTGTTGTCGATGGTCCGCTGCCGTAACCTGGTGGTCGTGCAAGGGGCTTATAAGGGCCATCTTCATCATCGTCGTAGTTCAGGCCACCGTCCGGTCGTGATTCTTGTCGCAGAGGGTGAGGCTCCTTGCCTCCCCTGGAGGGGTCCTTCTTCCACTTATCCTTCTTCTTCTGCTTGAGCGCTCGCTTGTACTCGGCTTCCTTCTCATCGTCGGAGAATTCCATCTCATCATCACCAACTTCCTCGTCGTGGAGGTTACTGGCGTCTGAGCCCTTCAGGTTCTTCAATGGCTCGGTGAAGACATATGAAGCGTGATCGACAGGGTAGTACAGCTTTTGGCCAACCTCCAGGCCGAGATCCTTGATGTCCTGGTCTGTTGTAAAACGAACGGTGTACATGGGTTGCAGAACCTTTCCTATCGTTTCCGCTACGGCACCAATAACAACTCGCTCGGCTGTACAGAGCACGGAACCCGAGTCGAGGACCTGGTACTCTCCAGGCGTGATGGCCTTGACGAGCATAATGTTCTCCACGATGTGCTCGATAGCTCCCAGCTCTTCAATTTTCATCTCGGGTGTAATTGTGACGTCGGGTTTGGGAACCACCTCTTCAGGTATTTCGTTCTTTGTCCGGACTTGAGCACCGCTAGCGCCCTTCGCTCCTCGATCGCCCTCATCATCAGACCCTCCCTCGGCCTGCATGAGTAGGCGCGCGGTCTCTTCCACGCCCAGGAGCTCGTAACCTTCATTGTCGGAGTCTTCATCAGATGAATCTGAGCTGCTTGATTCGGATGATGATTCGTATGGAGAAGAGTCGACCTCCCATTCTGGGTTGTCGCCCTGGTCGGTTTGAAGCGGTGCATTCTCGGTGTTGGCTGTGGGTGCTGGCTGCGCAGTGCTGGTAGGATTTAATCCTCCAAGAGCAGCTTCGAGAGCTCCTGTGAGAGAGGGTGGGCTTTCCGGTTGGTCGACTGCCATCGCATCGGGATCTGCTGGCTGAGCCTCGGAAGGCTTTGCCTCTTCGGGCGCAGGCGCTGATGTCTCATTATTGGTATCATGAGATGCTGAGTTTGTTGTCTCGGTGTCTTGAACACTGGAAGCCGCAGCGAGAACATCGGCAGGTAGAGGTGGAAGGGTCTCATTGGGTTTGGCCTGGCCGAGGCCTGGGATTTGGAAACCCGACATGTTGTAGGAGCTCTTCGTATATAAGTTTCGTTCGTAATAGAGATTTGATTGAGCTTGAGTATGTAATTCTTTGTGAGCGGAAGAATTATATTTTACAGAGAGGAAAGAACTGAAGAATCGAGTTGCAACACGGCGGCTGGCGCAAAACTTGAGTTGAGAACAAGAAAGTTTGGAGCGCTTCGTCCTCGCTCTCAAAAAGACCCTGACTAGCGACGAAAGAAAAAAATCAAGGTGACGATAAGAAGTGGATCTCATTCCCGGCGCTAGCTTATCTTATCACCCCACTAGTTATCCTTCACCTCGGTGAGCTCCTCGGTCAATCCGTTTGCAGGTGCAGGGTCTCTCCCCAACTGTTGAAAGCTCTCCAAAAGTCCAAATCCACCCACCATGACGACAGCATTCCCAACTTTGTAAACCATCACCAACTCGCGCCGACCACGAAAATGGCTCCCAGCACGACCCCGCAGCCGCAGCAGGGGCAGCGACAGTTTGTGCATCCAACTGCAAGCCACGCAAAGAAAAAGTAACAACATTCTCACACAAAATTAAAGACCAAAAGAGCTCTGTTAACCACTATACCTCTGCTGATTGTAGAGCTCCCAGCGCATACTCAATGCAGCCCATCTCTGCCTTCTACTGGTTCCTCGCAGCCGCCCTCGTGTCTGCCTGGTTCGCGCCGATTCAAGATTGCGACGAGACGTACAATTACTGGGAACCGACGCATTACTTGTCTCATGGCTACGGCCTCCAGACGTGGGAGTATTCGCCCGACTATGCCATCCGCAGCTGGCTCTACATCGCCTTTCACGCCATTGTCGGCAATGTGCGCAGGCTATTCCCTCGCTCAAACAAAGTGAGAATAATAAGGAACAAGACTTGAAATCAATTAATTGACACTCAACTTTTCAGGTTGCCGAATTCTACGCTGTCCGCTTCGGATTAGCCTTTGTCTGCGCCATCACCCAGACTATCCTGTTCATGGTCACGAGTACCACGCTTAACAGCCGTATTGGCCTCTTTTTTCTGATCATCCTTGTCTCGAGCCCCGGAAACTTTCACGCGAGTACGGCTTTCCTCCCTTCTAGCTTCGCCATGTACCTGGTGACTGTGGGAGCTGCAGCTTTCATGAACTGGAGGGGCGGCCTCAAGACTTCTCAGGGTATTTTCTGGTTTGCCGCCGCTGGCGTCCTTGGATGGCCCTTTGCTGCTGCACTTTGTGCGCCCTTTATGCTCGAAGAGCTTGTTCTGCTTGTTTTTGGCGACAAGACCGCATTGTGGGAAGCCTTTGTTCGCATTGGCCGGGGCGCAGTGTCGGCGATTTTACTTCTTGTGAGTGTGACTTCTGGTCCCCGTTTTAAACTATTATCTAACCTACTCAGGCCGGTGACTACTTTGTGAACCTCTTTTTCTACAAGAAGCAGGTTTCAGTGACATGGAACATTGTCAAGTACAACATCTTTTCATCAAACCATGGCCCAGAACTATACGGAACCGAGCCTTGGACATTCTACTTCAAGAACCTGGCGTTGAATTTCAACCTTTGGTTCGTTCTCGCTCTCGCCGCGTTGCCTTTCTTCATCCTCCAAAAGATCATCTCGCCATCTGGTCAAGGATTCCAGACTGGTTTGAGAACGGTTGTCTTTCTCTCGCCCTTCTACATGTGGCTCGCTATTTTCAGCTCGCAGCCACACAAGGAGGAGAGGTTCATGTACCCGGCTTATCCTTTCCTCGCGCTCAACGCGGCCATCTCTCTTCACATGATCCTGACTGCTGTGGGTAACTCGGACCCCAGGACCCTGATCGGAAAGATTCCCGCAAAACTTAAACTGCTGGTTGTCACAATCACGATGATTCTGTCTATCGATCTTGCCTTGTTACGAGCATACGGTGTTTGGTCCGCTTACTCTGGGCCTATGAAGATTTACACCCCCCTTTGGGAGGGTGAAGATGGGAAGGCACCTATTGGTCGAGAGGAGGACACTGTTTGCTTTGGCAAGGAGTGGTACCGCTTTCCCTCATCCTACTTCCTGCCTAGAGACATCCATGCCAAGTTTGTCCGCTCCGAGTTCAGAGGCCTTCTGCCTGGTGAATTCGCCGAAGCTGAGACTGGCTTCGGCTTCTGGAGCGGCACCTGGCTCCCTACAGCTGGCATGAACGACCACAACGAGGAGGACCTAGGCAAGTATACTGAGCTTGCCGGATGCTCGTTCTTGGTGGATACTCAGTATCCCGAGAGGAACGACCCTCTATCGCCAAACGAGCCCGATTACATTGCGGATGAGAAGAACTGGGAGATTGTCAAGTGTGAACCTTTCCTAGATGCCGCCAAGACGCACTTGCTCGCCAGGACACTATTTGTCCCAGATCTATCCTTCATCCCTGATGAGTACAAGAGGAAATGGGGACGACACTGTCTGTTGCAGCGAAAGAAGCTCGCCGAGCCAGCTGCAGCTAATTAGAAGATTCAGAGGACGAATGCTAGCGAACGAGATGTACACTAAAAGAATAGAATGTACTTAACCCTTAGACGAAAATACCAATGGAATTGGGTAATACCAGAGCGAGCGTTGCCATGATGTAGTGTTACAAGGCTTCATGCCTTACTCCCACCGCCTGCTGTAACACTCTTATTCTATTCTAATAAAAAAGGCGAGTGAGGGCCTCGAAAACCCGGTTTCTATTTCATGACTCATATTGAAGATTTATCAATGTTACACACAACGGCGTTGTCTTCTTATACTTCTGCCTTCTCATATTGTCTGGTAAGACGAATTATCTTTATGGCTATGGCAAGTCTCAGGTACGAGCGTCACACTATTGAGACCAGTGTCGTAGACGTTTTCTGTCTATTCGTGAAACCTGAGCAGCAATGGTTTCGTTATTTTCTTCAAGAAGCCAACACCTTGCGAACTGCAAGATCTTCGAGTGAGAAAGTTTGATACATAGCTAGTGATGGACCACTCCACACTCTCTCGTATTCCGAAGTTTAGCACACCAGCGACAACTGCGTCTTATCCCTTGCCAATGATCCTGGCATTAAGTAAGGGTTGTCGATTCCCTGTTTCCAACAGCTTCTCTAGACTGTCATCAGCTCGTGTACTGTGCTTTAGCCAATGGCAGCCGTCAAGCCAATATGCGCCGTAATTATAACTTGACGTTACGAAAACTCGCGAATACGAGTGTAGGATATTTCTATGCGGGGTAATAAAGGAGTGACAGAAGTAGTACACCCTGATACCGCCTTGTGCAGGCTACCTTTGTGACGTGAGAAGCGAGCGGAGGCACCCAGCTTTTAATTCATGTATTCAGCGGCGCCCAGCCCTAATCTTGAGTTGTATTCTGAAGAGCAGGTTCAGCTAGGCCAATGGTACGCTAAACAATGTTAAAGCCACTCCCAAGATCAATAATGCTGTGATGTAATGCGATGGCCTCATCTGGCGGTCTCTCACAAAAACGTAAATCTACAGCAGTGAGGATGTTGTAATTAAAGAGAAGGGCACCAAGGAGCTTCAACGATCTGGGAGTAAATGGCACAGTAATGTTTATGAGAGGTCTTGTTTATCTAAGTTATTTGTTGTTGGTGTTGTAATAGAGTTAAGTACATACCAACCCTCAATATACGCCAGTCCTATATATCTAATAGCATAACCCAAACAGATTTTCACTTGGAGAGAATGAGGTTGAGAAGAGTAAAAGAAAATTCGAGATAAAGCTTCCAAACACCAGAGCAAAACGCTTTGCCGTAAAACGGGATAAAAGAAAGCAGTTCGCTAATCGTCCATATCAAAAACAGGAATATCGTTCCCTGTGCTAAGAAAATCGAACGTAAATAATGTGTCGTCGTCGGTTCGTGAGCTATGATCTGCGAACCCTGCAGGGATATTCAAAAACTCATCCTGGCAGGACAATCTGGGCCTTTTGATCAAATAATCCATTTCTTCAGACTGTCGCTTATATTGTTGAGCAGGCCAAGGTAGAAGAACTGGTGCGTTACCCACGCCAATGGTCTGACTAGCATTGCCGAACCATGGAGAGCAACTAGTTGGAGATTCTAGGGGCTGTGAGAATGGTAGTAACAACGAAGAATTTGAAACTGCCTCGCTGATGGAACTGACTGTTGAATGATTCTCGGGTCCTGGAGGCGTATCTCTGAAAGAGCTTACAACACTGCCCCGCAAAGAGTTGGAGGATCTAGTTGACTGTTGACTGGACAACTCATTGAAGGCTATGGACGGTGTGCTCATTGTTTCAGGTGATTGCTTTTGGCGCACAATACGAACTAACAGATCCAGAATCCGGCTGAAGCTCCGAGCGAGGTTATCGACATGTGCTTGATCAGCAGCCGATGTGAACTGATCATGGAGGGCTTCCAAAAGTGATATTTCCTCTTCTGGCTGACCGGGGGTATCATCCGTCTCTGCTATTGGCTGCTGTAATAGGTTTCTGGCTACTGTAAAAGCGGCCGCTAGTGGGAAGGTTGCAGCCAGCCGTGGAAGCGCTGAAGTCGTAGTCTCATCCAAATTAGATAAAAAGACACGCTTCTGAGGGTTCTTATCGGAATATTTGTTGGTTTTGCTTGAGCTAATCGGGTCGGGTGACTGATGAGGGCTTAAAACTTGTTCCAAAGCTTTAGAAAGCTGTAAATCTGGCTTCCCTGTTGTGGCTAATAAGAACACAAGGCAGCACGCCTTTGCATCTTTAACTATCTGGTCCTCGGATTTTGTATCGTCGTTGCCCTTTAGCAAATAAAGCCTTGTCGCAAGGAAAGACAGCATGAGAGAAATCGATTTAATGGATGTTAATGGTTTCTCCATGACGTGGTGCGTTGAAGCCCATTGTTCAAGTCTCTGCCACAGCAGCGCTAACGCTTGGCCCTGTCTCGAAGGGTGTGAGTTGGGAGCGCTGGCAGCTTGGAAGGTCTGATAAACTTCATCCTGGAGTTTTGCTAGCTCTATACGCGCTAGTAAGCCATGTGCTTCGGCTTCAGTTTCATTTGGTGATGGAAGAATGCCAGAATCATATCCTGGTAGCCAGGCGGTCGACCCTCGAAAAATTGTATTGTTTTTGTCTCTGATGTACAAAGATCGAAAAACCTTTTGTCTCTCTAAGGTGTCCTCTGGTGGAAGGTCATTAGAAGATGCATGGCTTTGATGAAGACCCATCGTGCGAGCTAACAGGCAGGCTTGGGCGAAGACAAGCTCTGCGAGACAGGTGGTACTGTATTGTTCGGCAACATAACTCTAGTGTAGGGATTAGTACGAGTCCGCTGGAGGAGGTCATATTCTATTACCAAAAGAGCAAGCGCTTGCACGTTCACAAGCCTTGGAGTCAGAAAGACGCGAGGATTATTGACAGCCATTCTGATGGTCTGGAGAAGCGATTGAACAAAGTGACTGTTACCCTGACTTGTGGGCTCCTTTCCGATACCAAGAAGAATGAAAACATTGAAACAGACAGCCCAACCTTCATCCGAAGGCCCGATTGGTTGGGAATAAACCCGATCGATATGAGGCTGGAAATTTGACCGTACGAAGACGTCTGTCGCATAGTCGTTGTTCTTGAAGAATTGGCCAACGACAAGATTGAGAAATTGCCGAGGTGGAAGACAAATACCGACAGGGTGAGAAGGCATGTCCAAGTGAGGTTCATTACTTGCCTCAGTAAGGATTTCCTTCAGCAGGATGCCCATGGAGACAGTTTCATGAGTAGAGCCATCGCTCTCGGAAACTTCAAACAATGGATCGTCGTGAAACTCTTTGCAGAGAGCATAGAGGGAGCACGGTCCATAATAGCGATCGAGTGACTGTGAAGTGTTTCGTACGATGTGACAATCTGAGTGAGAAGCTGCTGATGAATCTGTATTGGTAAGGTTCTCAGGAACCCAGTCGTCGGTGGGAGTGGACAGAGACCTGACACTATTCCCGCCCTTGACGAGTGACGTCAAATCTGAAAGATCGTCTTGAATGCTCTTCAGCTGGTCCTCGAGCGTCTCGAAGTTCTGGCATCTGAAACACAAGTAAGTTTGTAAGCCCTTGTGCTGCACTCGTGGAGAAAGAAATGGCGTTGCAGGACTCACAAGAGTTTGACATGGTTGACACGCTTGCCGGGAGACGAATATCGGCACTCGACGCCGTCTCGTTTGCAACTTTCGCACTGCGGTCGCTCCCTTCCACATCGGATTTTTCGTGCTCGGCAGTGTGCACAAGCCAAATCGTGTGTTGACCACATTTGCGGCTGTTCATCCAATCTGGTTAGTTTATCATTCTTGGCCGAGAAAAGGGAGTTTCTGACGAACCTCTTTATTCTGGTTGTTCCACATTGCTTTCTTGATTGATGATCAAAAGAACTAAAACTTTCCGGGGTCTCTGCAGTCTTCAATCAAGGCTCTAAATATGCAGCAGGGCGACCAAACACCAGTCGTAACCAGTTAGTCTTAAGAGAGGGGAAACAAAAGTTGTCAGGAGCACAAGAATCCGCGTACCACGGCCGACACCATTACGTGAGACTTTATCTTAGAAACAAATCAACGAAGAAGGCAGAAGAATGAATTACCTTTCCAAAACTGATGGAGGTACTGTCTCCCCACGGCAAGATAGTGGCTTGTATGCCGGCATAATGGTGATCAGGACACGACCACGATACCGTCAGCTTCCTCGGCCCAGATGGATAGATTCATGTACCCACCAGGTGAGCTTAGTCGATGAACTTAGGGTTGCACAGTTCGTCATATCGCGGCCCCCATCGTCTCTGCCTTGTTCTTGGTATCGAATACCTTTGACTGCCCCTCCAAGACTCGGGGAAGCCGCTCCGCCGGCGGCAAGGGGATGTCTCGCAGAAGATTGGCGCTAGTGTCATGGACAGAAGGTATTTCCGCGTACTTGAATGGATAGAGAATACAGTAGACAAAAGAGAAGAGTTGTAAGGTAGAGAGATTTCGAGTGGTGGGCTAAAGTTTTAGCGACCTACCTACCTAAAGACTACCTGGGCACCTGCCTACCATGAATGCCTGTAATCGTTCCTTCCAACGTCAAGAACAATTCCACATAGTGGAAGTAGCGTTACTTTTCGTCCTTTTTGGTTTAGGTGCACAAGCTCAGAATTACTTAAGCCTTGCGTCACATAAATCCTCGGGTATCTTGACCTTTGTCCCTCTTGCAAACATCCAAAGAGCCTCTATCGGCAAACATCATGTCCTCAGAGGCAGGCAACTCATCCATTAATTCGACCACGACCATTTGTTTTGCATACACGAAGCAAATGATTACCTATGAAATTCTATGGTGCATATAAACGCCCCCACGGCTCAAAAAGCTGAAGAACCGGCAGATGTTTCACAGGGCTTATTACCGAACCAAATTTGGCTCCACGCATCCATTGAAGAATACTATATCAGTGCAATACCTCAGGAGCGCCTCTTTTACTCGATACACTCCCATCAGATTGATTCCAGAAGATATGGCACTCAGCGCAAGAAATATGCATTGTCCGCCATCACCTACCTCGTGCTTTAAATTTGATCTAAGAAGATACGACTTCAAGTACACTTCCTAATCCTCGAAACTTCGGAGATTAAAAGTGTTGGGTAAGGCATAGCACACAAGCTTCTCTTTCTCAGTGTTACGTTATTGAAAGCACGTACTAGATCCTTCAAAAGCTTAATCGGCATTCTTGGACACAACGTTTACATCTAAGCCGAGGAGAGAACAAACTTGGAATACAACATTGAAGAAATGCTTGCAACACAGCAAGGCTGACCATCCGCCTATCATTCCGAGACACTTCTTGAGCCAGGCCACTCGGAACTCTAGGCTGATTCGTATGACAGAGCCGCGCATCGGGGCGCACTTTCGGAATGATGTAACCTTGAACAGGTTATAAGCAACGATAAGCATGAGAACAAAGATACCAAAGCTTGCTCACCGAAGACTTAAGATGGTGAAACCAGCCGCCTGACATTGGCTCCAGTTTTCTATTACAAGGACGATAGAGACTCGGGAGGAAGTTTTCACGAGGGCAATGCAGTCAAAACCAGGATTTGAAGTGTTACGACGTACGCAAGACTTGATTCAAGGCCAATTCTTCTTCAACGTTCCGTGTCAGGCGTACCCCAATCCAATCTCTAGGAGTGCATTTAGAAGACGGCCAAGTGACTCGCGTATCGATCGGAGTATTCTAACAAGAGCCGAACACCGAGCCGTTGGAAGGGCGGAAAGTTAGTCAGATAATCAGAAAGTCCCCCTCGCTTTCCTCCTCATCCACATGCATATGCAGCACATGGATCTAGCCATGGGATCCTTGCATGCTGATCGGCAGCCATATTAAACCGAGTTGCGACAATGACCAGGAGGCTGGTTTTGGCAGCACTAAGGAGCATAGCCTGAACTTCGAGAAGCTTCCCTGAGAAAACAACACATTGGTTACAATATACGGTATATACTAGCATAGTTGAGCCACTAGCTACTTCTCGTTCTCCAGGATCAAGCTTCGATCGTCCGAACACCGATTTTGGATTTAGAGCATTCTTAGCATCTACAACGAATGCCAAAGCCCGACAGTCCAGTTTCAAACAGGCCCTTTCGTCTGCATATACGACGTGCGGTTGAAGACATGAACCTACCTGCCTAAACACCAACATCTACAAAGCTCCCAATACATGAACGATCGCCGCGCGGCGCAAAGAATGCCGAATTCTATCGGGCAAGCCGGGCGGGCACTGGCTTCAGGTCCAGTGAACCGCCACTTGCGTGCCAAGGAATGATCCTGCGTTAGGTCGATTCGAGGAGATGGATGGTGGCTGACAAGATACAACATGAGGACAACGATTGGATGAGTACAAACGACGTCGAAATAAACATACAAACTGGGCCATTTCACACTCGGCCTCAGTCTGACTGCTACAAGCCATAGCCACCTTGTCCAACAAATAGACTGATTAGGATTGTTGAAAGGTTCAGCCATGCAGAAACGGCGGCTTATACAAACTTAGTGCATCGGCATTTCATTTCTACGGTCTAACGGAGAAAATACGCTCCCCACTACACCGGTTGGGGCTGACACGGAGCGGCCCGATCTGACACGGGATGATTTTCTTTGCCGCTATTGGAACCGTTTGCGAGTGGCATGAACATGCTGACAGGCAAGCAAGGGTTTCTGGCACAGCCTGCAACTTACAGCAAACCGGAGATATGATGTTGCATGAAGCGCGACGGCAAAGGAAAGTCAGCCGCAGGAACAGTATCTTGAGAGTCTAGGCCACGAATGAGTCAGCCCTATCATTGTATCAAAACAAGAGCAAAGATGCCTACGCCATTGCTGACATGGAGCCCATTCACCATTCCACAAATTACTCAACTGGGCAGGTCGCAAGTCTTTGAATTAACACGCGACACAATAAGTTCTAAAAGTAAGTTGGTCAAACCCATCGGGGCACTTGCCGGCCCTTGACTATCCTTACGAAGACCATTCGGTTTTGATACCAAGCTTGGTTATTTTCAACGACGATTGCATACTACCTAACCAATGCGTTTGTTATAGACGATTATACTGTACCTTGGCTCACTAGACTTTGAAGCTCCCATTAATATCGCGCTCTCGCGCTTTCTTGTGGAAGCCGAAGGAGCCTTGACAAGTTTGAACACCCTTACTCTATCGTCTTAGTAAGAACGCGTATCAGCTAAAGTGGCGTGCTATAACATTAAGAAATTTGTATCTAATGTAGTTGTGATAGCAGAGATTTGGCCCTTGTAGGGCTTCGCCAAGTCGCTCTCTTCGCTTCGAAAGTCAGAAAAATCTCCGGAGATGCCTCAGCTCCAGCTCTCGAAACAGCCGGTGAATGAAGATGAAGCAGCATATATGCTCGTTGCTCAAGGGATCGAGGACAATGGAAGTGGTATACAAGGTACTAGGGATGGATCTGCCGACCTGACTCAAGTATCGATTCCTATCTCGAAGAAAGAAAAAAACATTGATGCTACTTATGACTTGGTCACTATAACATTTCAAGATAAATACGCAGGCCGAATAATGTTCCAGCTCTTACCACTAATACAGTAGTATCTGTAGTCTCTGTTGACTCAGCTCAGGGAATATTTAAAGTAGTCAATGCCTCCAGGATTCTCTTTATAATCGGCTTTTCAGCGCCTATCTCGTCAACAAGGCCGATTAATATCTTCTCACCAATGCTGTATCAAATACAATGACGCTGATCTCTATATAGATAGTGAAATTTCTTCTAATCTATGTGCTATGCTTGCATAAAGAGCTTGCGCCTATCATCTGAAGAAGTGTCACACGGAGATTGCGCGCGGCGCGGCACAATTATTCTCGCCGATCCCGACAGCTTTGTGCAACTTGACCAGAGTCTATCGGAGATCCTTTGCCGTTCAGTGCATACCGAAGCATATCAGTAATCAAAATGGGCCATATTGAATAGTTTTGCAACTTTGAGGCTCTAACCCCCACTGGGAAGATCTTGCAGGGCTTCGATATGCATATCTTAGACGGGAGGCTGCATTGAGATATACTGACACAAAGACTCGATGGGCAGACGCCATGACTATGCAATCGTATCTTTTGGCGTTTATGACATAGGGTCAGTACATATAGTATTGACATCCAAGTTATGATGACGCGGCAAAAGAAAACCTCGGTCATGTTAACCCCCTCTCTAAATTCGAGACATCACTTTCCTATCAAATCAGTTATCTAGAGAAGGATAGAGCCTAAAGCCTACATTTGATAGACACAAAAGGCCAAAGCGCTCAAATAAGGCAGGAGTGATGTAAGGATGTGCTGTTTTGAATACATGGATAAGAACTATATCGACGATATCCGCAGCTTTGACAGCTCAGTACGCATCGTAGGTTGTGGTACAATACCTGTAGCCCGGGCAGAATATCTCCAAGGGCTTATGCGGGTATATCTTGGAAACCTCGGTCAAGTTTGTTTTGACTTCACCAAAACCGCTAAAGCCCCGGCCGAGGAGGTAACAATGAGGCGTGGTTTCATTTATTTCCCTGAGACATACAGCCCAACTGCAAGTCTAACCTGACGAGCCATTGGTATGTTTGGTAGAGTATTCTTCTTTCCTAAACCGTATATAGCCCGATGCACTATTGTCTTTAAGAAAGTATCGGAACATTCCACGTGAGAGGCAGCCTCTCGGTACTCAAATCGTTGGCGTACGGTAATTGGAACAAGGCCGAAGCCTTGACATATCGGCCGAAGGGTGGTTTCACTTATGTGGCTTCTCATGCGGAGATTATCTGGCATGTTTTACTTATATGGCTCTTTCTCTTATTCAGGGTCCACCCAACATCAAGTTGTATAACCACATTGTCTTTGAGCTCGCCATTTCTTGCCTTTGTATGGGTCTCACAACTTGACGGCGATACCTGGGAGATGATTCTCTCCTGTCATCGAAAGAAGAGTGCCGAGATATCAGAAGTCGACCACTTAACCAGTGTCCGTAGGATGGCCCTAATGCAACCTACCTACATGGTTGGACTTCTTGCTCCCTCCAAGCTACTATACTCACAAATGATCTAGATAAGACTCCCAGGTCTCATGGGATTGTGCAGTTACAGCTCGTAGTCTTTATGTCTGAAAACGAGATAGCAAATCGTGTCAACTCAATAGATAATCACCAACAAGGGAAATCAAGGCTATATCAGCAAGCTAAGAATTTCTCCATAATGTTCCTCATTATTAGGTACATCCTCCGCAAACCAACAACACCATTACACCAGCCTTTCAAGTACCCCAAAAGTAAGAGTGGTGGAAACATGCCACTGAAAGCACTGGCCCTTGACAATACATGATAGTGCCGGCCTTTAGCCTCAATACTCAGTCCAGTTGTCGCGTGCTCAAGCAGGATTAGTCAGTATCGATATACGGAATTCCCCCCCGGTGCTTCCAGTATCTGTTTTCTTTTGGTTTTCCGCCCATATCTTCTCGTATGTGTCGTTCTCGTCGGCATTGGAGGTAGTCAGAGGGCCAGAATCTTCTGTAGCTGTATGTTTTGTCTTTGTAGCAGAAGGGGCTTCGTTGTCGGCGGCCAAGGCAGTCTTGGTGACAGCGGCTATGGCAGACCGTATTACGGAATTATCAAACGGATCAACAGGGACAAGATCAATTTGGCGCAGCCAATCGTACTTCACCGCACGGCGGGCAGTAGCCGTGCTGGATGCCGTGTTGGTTTCGAATGCCGTGTTGACGATGTATACAATCTGTGTGGCATTCTGAGATGCCGTAGCGGTGGTCCATGCAGTTCTTGTATCAGTGGTTACTTCCATCATGAATGCAACCTCAGTTGAGAGTGTCGTCTTAGTAACAGAGGCAGTCTTGGTGACATGCTTAGTTTTTGTGTCCGTCACAGACACAACGGCCGTAGAAGTCTCCAATGCAGCGAGTGAAGGCTCGTCCTCGTCCTCGTCCTCAATCGTATCCTCGATCTCTGGATTTTTTGGGTGAATCTTGAACTTGGCGGTTGCTGTCTCGATATCTTTCAGACCATGATGAGCCTTCTTGGTCTTGTACTCGGTGACAGTTGAGCCTGGGCGAGTTTCGTTAGCGAGAATTCTCTAGCTCACTTGACATTGTCTTTGTAACTCACATGGGACTGATTTACGAGGAGCTGCAAGGGCAGAGTCAGCTACCAGGAGGCCAAGGCCCAGCAGAATGTTGAGATGCATTGCTTCGATAGAGCGGTGCTGAATGGATGGGAGATAGGGGGGTTCAAGTGAGTGTGATGAGAAACAGGAGAGGAATACCAGGGGGTATTCTAGACATATTTATACACAGAACTAAAGAGACAATCTGTCATCTCCGTTAGGTTCTTGGTATTTCTTGCCCGGCTGCGTTTATGTTGTTGGGTGATGCATGGCATCCTCTCAGCAATCGGTGGTTTTACAGGGAGTCGCCCAGCAACCGGGGGTATCCCCTCTTATCCAGCCAATTTACCGAGTGTTCTCTCCGTAAACTTCAGTGTTAAAATTTGCTGGGCCGAAGAGTTGAGGTACCGGCCGGCCAAAATCGGGGTGGCTTTCGGACGGGGCCTCAGTTGAACTGCGGAGTGGGGGCCCGGGGCTCCTTGGCCCGGCACTGACACTCTAATCCTCGGTCAATTACCCACAGCTTCTTGTCTTTAGTATGAATAAGTAGTAAATTTTATGGTTGTTTTGACCATCTAGTAAGAAACCGGAATACTTGGACTAGCTTGTTCTTCCTCTATCGAATATCTGTTCTCTGCGCTTGCTCCCCCCTCAATATTCTCATATGCAGTATTCGGTTGCTTGATGCCGACCGTTAAAGTCGCGTCTCCTGGGTGTAAACTTAAAGTATGGCGTTCAAGATATCTGCCGGATTACCTCTCGGTTTCTACGACAATGTATAGCGTTTCCTTGCCTAAAAACCTTGATAGGCGCGCAGAAGGCGATTGTACACGGCAACTAGAAGCTTGATAGAACAAGTCGGTCAGCGTCTCAACGACAGCCTCAAATAGAAAGATATTAAATACAAGGATAATATTC
>JABEXW010000359.1:0-11036 GCA_013266185.1 Fusarium sarcochroum | reverse complement strand
AAAAGAAAGAAAAAAAGAAAAAAAAGAGACTAACCGAGGTGGCAAGCCGTTGATATCTTTTCTTAGAGGGGGCAAAGCTGGTTGTACCAAATATTGGCTTGGCACGGGCTAGGCTGCAAGCTCGCTTCATGGTGCAGGAAAGCTGAACTTCGACAGCTAATGAATAGGCTCAGAGTGGAACATGTCTTTGAATGATCTTCAGAAATTTTGGCGAGTATTCGTTGGACAGTCTGGACCTGGAGCCTGATGTGCAAAGATGGGTTGAGCTGTGTCCCCGCCCCCGAAGGCTGTTGAAATGCCAGAGAATTCTCACCAGTCCGAGGGCGTTGGCTGACTCTGATTGGCTCACATGCCAGAAACTTATTATTCCGAGAAATAAGTAGATAGTGATCAAACAATTTTACATACTCACAAATGCATGCCATAAGCATCGAAGTTGTCTGGACTTGCGGAGTTGACGTATAGTTCCTTGATCTTTTATGCGGCCCAGCATGTTTTTCGCCATCGGCCTTTTGGAGGTGGGCTTACCTCCCCCCCAACTACCTGATTCCTTTCTCTAATAAGAGATTTTTCTCCATCAGTCTTCAACGATTGACGGGCATTTCTAACATTGTGTAACTAATATCTAAAAGAGGAGGGGGTGGGTTATCAAAAAGATAATTTTGCTCAGACTGCCAAAAGCTATACTACGGTCGAAAAACTGCCGAAGTGGGAATTTATCTCCCAAGAAGACAGGCATCAATCATTCGTACATTGAGAGATAGGGTGAATTACTGTGAAGTGGTTTGAGTGATTCGGGCAAAAACCTGAGCATCGAACGATCCAACGTCAGCTGCGGATAATTTAACCGCTACTCTCTGTAGGGTCATGTGGGCTGTGTTTCTATGCATGCCTCCATTGGCCAGTACCGGCCGGTGGTGAGCAAGATTTTCATATGTCAGAGAGTATGCCTTAGGTACTGAGACATGTTCTGAACTATCAGAGGAGCATTTCGTATTTGGAATAAAATGAGGCGGTTTTCATACTCATAAAGGGCCCGCCTTTCCCACCAGACACGTAGACGTAATCGCCAAGCCTACCTACCTCTTTCGGCCTACCGGAAAAGCACTCAACCCAACAGGTTTTCCGCGGTATTTACCATCAATACACGAGCAATTTGATTTTCTGAACTTTCACTCCGGGGAAGTCATCATGCCCAAATCTAGTAAGCGCGACGACATCAAGAAAGTCACCAAACCCAAATCTAGCGACGACATCAAGGAAGTCACCAAGCCCAAGTCTATTGGGCGCAACGACATCAAGGACAACTTGGTCGGCGAACCTGAAACTGTTTATAAACGCTTCCTACCAATAAAGGTCGCTGATGAGTTGGCTCAGAAAGATAATGTGGAATTAACATTGACCTCGAGTGGTCGATTCGAGGAAAATGAGATCCCAGATTTGGCGGAGTACATTATGAACAAGGCCAAGCGGGTTTTCTTGATACTTGTCTATTGCGAGGCTGTTAAGCCGAAGCGGATCAAAGCTTTCAAAGAAAGCGGCTTAACAGACCAGGACCTCCCTCTGTGCAGATGCGCGAAGGGAGGGGGTAATGTTCACAGATGCAGTATAGATGGCGTCCACGGTCAAGACCAAGAAAACCTACAACACTGCTTTCGCGGCTGGAGAGACGGTAAAATCGACGGGTTCCTTCTAGATCAGTGGATCTTTTTGGCTCCGGTATTCAAGTCAAAACCTTTCTCCTACCTGTTTCATCCTAATTGTCCGCTTCCGTACTCACCTTTACCATCGCGTGGAGACACAGGTCGCTTTTCGGCAGTCGATAGTTTTGGCTTCCATGTTGACCATATAACAGTCCGGAAGAATTTGAACGTGAGTTCGATAACAGACCTCTCAGCTAGAGTCAAGGGTTGATAATTCTGGACAGATCGTAAACGGCAAATACATCGAGATTGCCGTCAAGCATTTGAACAATCACGATAACACGGATATGGACAAGTTCTACGAGAAGGAAAAGGATACACTGGAGATCATGCGCACCTTAAACCACGATCACTTGATTCGAGCTATCGCATGCTATAAAAAAGGGAAAGACAATTGCTTTGTTTTGCCTTGGGCTCGAGGAGGTAACCTCCGATACTTTTGGAAGGACGATAAGAGCACTCTGAACCGGACACTTGTCACCTGGTTTTTTAAACAAGTTGAGGGCATTTCTGACGGTATCATGAAACTTTCCAAAGAAAAGATACGACATGGAGACCTTAAGCCTGAGAACATCCTTCACTTTCCTGGCGAAAACAACACTCATGGGTTGTTGAAGGTTGCCGATGTTGGTGTTTCGAAACTGCATCCGGAATACACTCGAGACCGGTTGAGCGCGACAACAAATCGATACGGGTCCTCAACGTACCTCCCGCCTGAGGTGTTTTCTTCTCCAGACAGCGATGACCTTATCCTCTCGCGGAAATACGACACATGGGGATTGGGCTGCATTTTCCTGGAATTTGTCATTTGGCTCGTTTATGGGCAGAGTCTTCTTGGCAAGTTCCACAAAAGCCTTCAAGACACTGATGTTACTCGGTTCTGGAAGAAAGACTCTAAAGAAAACCTCCAAAAACACCCTGCCGTTCAGTATTGGGTTCACGAGATGTTGAAGAAAGACCTCGGCACACGCTCGGCACTCCAAGACCTGGTCAACCTGATCGACAGAAAGCTACTTGTTGTCTCTGTAGATGAGCGTGTTTACGCAGATGAGCTTGTCCAGTGTTTGGATGTCATTCGCAAGAAGTATTTGAGGACGCCATCTTACCTCTTCAATCAGAAGATTAAGGGGTTGGTGGATCCCACGGCCAGAGCCTCAGCGGCAGAAGAGGATAATGACTTCGCACAACGCGCCAATCAAGTAGGTTTTTTCCATGTCTTCGAGCTATTTTTACTGACGTGATCTGTTTTTTAGTACGTAAGCTACTCTCGAACTGTAGAGAACTTTCTCTCCTGAAGAATGCTTACCATGACCCTCTTGAATCTCAAGAATGCTAGTTGAACCCTTTAAGGAAAATGATGCAAGTTTCTGACATGTAACAGTCTGTAAGTTTTGTCATATGTTTTACCTCACTTTATTTTGCTTCATTTTACTTGATGGCTAACCAGATCAGCGTACAAGTAGGCTTTACGACAGATGGCGGGATGTGACAGATAACGACTGTGCAAGGGGTCTAATATCACGTCTTGATTGGGCCCCTCTACGTCCAGCTTCGAACCATTCAAGCATTTGTCGATTTTGTAACACAATTGATTTTCAGCTACCTGTTTTCAACATTGGGCGGGACATGGATGGCTTAGAGATTGGTTCTCGGGACTGCCCACTTTGTCGGTTTCTGTTCCGCTGTCTGTCGAAGCTCAACTTCAAGCCCGAAGGCCCTCTGAGGCTTACATGGGACAACACGACGCATGCATTCAAGTGCTCTAATAACGTTCCCGCCCTTTTTTCTATATACCTTGACCCATGTATGTAACTCAACGCCTGATGGAAACTTGACTATTGACTAAATTGACCTTTTTAAGATAACTCGCATAACACACCATACGCACGATACGGACTACCCCAGTTGCCCGAGATGGGTAGTTTACAGCAGTTTAAACTACTGAATGAATGGGTACATCGGTGCGATGAGACACATGACTGTATCTCGAGGGACGAGATTGCACTTCCTCCGACTTGGATGCCTACCAGGGTGATATACGTCGGCACAAGCGAAAACCCTTCTTTGTACCTGATCGAGACGTCAGAAATTTCCAGAGGCGCTTATGTTGCTTTAAGTCATCGTTGGGGAGATCTGAAGGGTGAACAGAGGTTCTGCGCATATGTTAACAACCTCCAGCATTTGAAGAAAAGCATACCAGAGGTGAGGTTGCCGAAAACATTTCGAGATGCAGTGAGAGTTACGCGAGGTCTTGGGATTACGTATCTCTGGATCGACTCACTCTGCATTATCCAAGACAATGCAACGGACTGGGAGATAGAGGCTGGTAAGATGGAAGACGTTTATAGTTCTGCATATTGTACTCTTGCGGCGAGTTCCGCTGCATCTTCTCTGGATGGATTCCTCGGGCCGCGAGCCGAGAGAGCTTGTTTCGCTATGCAGACTTCTCAGGGTCCCTTGTACCTTGCCGAGGCTATCGACGATTTCCAGACTGATGTGCAGAACAGCATCCTGAATACACGGGGTTGGGTATTACAAGAAAGGGCACTTTCTCGCAGAACTATACACTTTACCTCAACTCAAGTTTATTGGGAGTGCGGAGAAGGGGTCGTGTGCGAAACTCTGGCCCAACTGCAAAAGTAAGTACGCATAAAGATTTCGGGCCACTAAGCTAATAGTTATAGCCCTCAATCTCAATTCCTGGGCGATTCTCAATTCCCAAACTACGGGCTACAGCACTACAAGGGCGAGCGTATTCGGCTCGTGCAGTATTTATATCAACTTTACAGTTCATTGAATCTGACGAACGCTATTGATCGCTCAAGAGCGATTTTGGGATTGCAAAAACGACTTGGTCGAACTTTCGAGTCTGAGGCACGCTTCGGGGTTCTCTGGGCATATTTCGAAAGAACCTTGCTCTGGCAAGCAGAGCACTCTGGCTCACTATCTCGCATTCCATATGGACGAGACAGCACAGTTCCTTCTTGGTCCTGGATGGCCTACACAGGAAGAATCCAATATATGGCTATCCCCTTCGATCATGTCGATTGGGTCGCAAGTCTCAGGGACTCTTTTAGTCGAGCATCATTTGATACCAAACGGAAAGGTGCTGTAAGTGTTGAAGCATCAAAGCTTTTCATGGATAGAAGCGAAGTCCCGCAGAGGTTCGTGCTCGACTCAGCCGAGCATGCATACGAAGCAGACAGTTGGAAATGTGTTGTCATTGGAACAAGCAAAGTGGTCGAAGGGGACGATGGTGTACTACACTATGTGTTGTTGATCCGCCCGATTACGAGCATGTTCGATCCGACCTATGAAAGAACAGGCGTTGGTATACTTTTGGCAAAGCATTTTTCATCAAGCACATCGCTTGTGGATCTTGAATGATAATTACATTTCGATATGTTGAGAAAAGACCGGATGGGTCTGTCGGCTGCCTGGACTTTCTAGCAAGCTACTTACATAGAATACATAAGTCCCGGTACCGCGAGACCTCAGCCACCTCGTTGATGAGAAGTGATGATGCTCAAGTAGAAGGGGTGGGCTATCTTTGACTGAATGGCCTGGCTCATCCATTGTATGGCGGTGTGTTCAAGTTTATTGTTCTATTTTTGTTAACACAATTCCATTAATTCTCGAGAACTCTCATTCCACCACAAGATAGTCTGGAATGTTGAGCTATGGTCGGTCGAGTACATGGAGCTAGAACCCTGTTCATGAACTAAGTAGCTCGGGCATTTACTGATATACCTATCGTAATACATGAAACTGGGTGTTCCTTGTATCTTAGAAATCATACGAAGAATCAAATTACACATATAGCTAGATGAAACCTAAAAAGCGTGGAAAGGAATCCTTCGCTTCCATTGAAGACGGCGTGTGACAAGCGAAAGACGAACATGTGCCACAGACAATATGGAGTTTTCCCAGACCCTGATGCTCGGCCCAAGGACCATCGACATTCCTATTCCCAACTCAGTATCCACACGGTCTGATATGTAATGCAACTTGTGGTTGGCGAAGGGTGGCCTTTCATATACAACACCGCGAATGTTTCCTTCATGATGACTTATTCTCTCCGAAATGTCAAGAGTCGAAGTAGTCGTGTCGTGTATCTCAAGAACCTTACAACCCCAAACAGTTGCAGATCCTTGAAGTCTGACGCCGACAAAGCAAATTGCCGTAACAGATGTAGGAGTCGTGAACGAATCTCTTGTTTGGCGGTCTATTGTAGTCGCCAGTGAGAAAACAGTACCGAAGCCTTCGGAACCGAGTGGACGCAAAGCATGAGTACCAAAGTATGGGTGTGGTCGTGGATATGCGGTAATCAGCCCGTCAAATTCACTGGGATAGCTCGCAGCCACAAAAACTCCAAAGTTCGGATATTCAATCCAAGGTCTCCGTAAAGGTCCCCGATCTCTGGGGCCAGCGATACACATGGCCATTGGTCGTATATCTGACGTTTGACATACAGGCACAGGGCAAGGTGGAAACCTAAGTCTCACAAAGCGTTGACTGTGACCCGGTCTTTGTAGAGCTAGACCTACTGATTCGAGGTCTTTGTTACAGAGGACTTTCAGAATGGCGAGGCATCGATCGCTTTCTGGTCCATCAGGCCCAGGACGAAGGCTTAGAAAAGCGGTATCTGTAGCAGGTGTAGTCAGGATATCAAGACTAATTGATAATCCAGAATTGCTCATAGTGTATGAGACAGTGTCGTCCGCGTCAGGGGCTATGCGATATGATCCGGAGCGCTCGAAGGTCTTCGGCGAGGGTGATAGCATGCTTGACCAGTCTCTAGGAACGTGTTCGTCATCCCAATGCCAACAAAATATCGACTGATCATTCGAGACACGGATAATCTCTTCTTGGAGTCGAATAAACGCTTTCGTCCCTTCCCCATAAAGCAGAGGCATGTTTATATCGAAAATACCAAGCATACAGTAAGCTATATCCTCGACCCTTGAAGTTTCTCTACGAGAAACCCAAGACATGCGCTCACTGATACTGGCAGAAGTGGCTTCATATAATCGATTCCCCATATAGATTTTCTTGATTTTGGTTATCTCGTAGACCATATTTGATAACGAAGCGTGAGTTCCAAGCACGGACCAGTCCTGCGCGAAGAATATTAAGGATCAAGGAGCAAGAAGTTCCTACAAAGTCCATCCTCTAGTAAACCACCGGGACGACGAGAAACTCGATAAGCCGTCACAGGGTACGTCGGCAAGATAGGCATAGCAAACTGCAGAATTCTTGTACCAAGTGAACATAGAGTTGATCGCCTCGCTGAGTTCTGCTGAACTTCTCTTGTCGATGCAGTTTGTATCGCACCAGAGATATTGATAGCCATCGTCACAAGCTTGCTTGCATGAGCGTTGGATCTTACTAAAGCCTGCTTTCGTTTTCGCCTCGGCAAAGTTCGACTGCCAGTCCACAAAAGAGACCTCCTCGTCACCCCACGTATGAGATAGGATTGCATACGTTGGGATGTTGCTTTGGAAGTCTTCAAGCTTCAGAGTCTTGGTGTTGATGAGCCACATCGTCGCTTATTCTCTGCTGTGTTGGATCTTATGATCAATCGAAGCATGAAAGAGTCGGTACATTGGATGTGAATTAGCCCTCGACGTTATGGCGGGCTCGGTTGCTCATAGTATGTCTTGAGAGTGGTGGTTTTGCAAAGCGTACTTGAGTGGAATTAAGAGTCGATGTGAGGAAATACCTGAGCACTAGGAGTTTCAAAAATTATATGTACCTAGGCATTCTTAGTTGCATGTCTGCCTAATAGCATTGCTCAGCCTCGTTTTACTGCACCCTCAATTGGAGTGTCTGTGCAGTTAAGCCTATGGCTTGGTATGCCAACAAGGCTCTGCTTCGTTGCATCGATTCAACTAGTTTTTACACTCCAGGTAGCCAATAAGCTACGGTATTTGAGTTGACATGCAGGTGCCAATCCTTTGATTGACGCAGGCTGTGCGGATATCATCACACTTGGCTATGTCAAAGTTGGGTGGTTTGAAGCACTTGAATTTCGATCCAGGGCTTTCAAGGCCAGACAGCTATATCGCTAGACTTCTGGGTAGCTAGTGCTTACTTGGAATCGGTGATCTTGTGACCTCTTTGAAGGAATCGAGGAAGACGATATGAAAAGGCATTTACCAGGGTAGACACCAATTCTTATCACCATCCACGACTTTAACCGCCCATCAAACTAGGCTCGTTTCCCCGCTCCCATGACAGCCAAATAGCAAACAAAACAAGCTTAAAGACAATAAGCTTGCGGAACCTTCGGACTACTTGGATAAAGTTAAGTCAACCCCGCCTCGTGGAATCCATAGCTTAGTTGCAATACGACGCTGCGCGGATCGAAGCCCAAGTTGGAAGGTCAACAAGAGGCACAAGATGGTGCCAAGAATCCTTTGATCGTATGACGTTGCACCTTATCGTTCTCCGCACGCTGCTCCTTCAACCTCACATTCCTCTTTTGGAGATGCTTCAAGGATATTTGTCGAGCGGTGTAAGCGCTAGCTTATCACAATTGCTGCTCGTACTTGAATTCCCCGCACGTCGTGAAGTAACGCAATGACGAGCTTGAGTAAGCCAAGACATTTGCTTGAGCTGGATGATGATCAGTATAAATAGTGATGTAGTATTGCTATGTAGTGAGGTGTTTTGCTCTGGCTGTGCAGACATTCTGGTTGGTTTATCAACTCTGCAATCATGTCTAGAGCTCTCTCAGCCTGCCTCGTGGCTGCGGCTTGTGTCTACGCTTGTCTACCTGACAAGGCTGAACTTGAACATCTTCGGGCTAGGCGTCATGCCCGAGAGCCTCGCAGTCGACATCTCAAGCGTGATGTTGTAGAATATCCTCCTGTCCTCACGGAGACTGAGACTCTTCTGGTCAACTCATTCGATAACAACTCAATCTCTGACTGGTCGCTCTACTACTCATCAGGCTATCGTCTTGCAGGACACAACAGATCTCAAGCAGAATGGACGCAGAAGAAATGGATTGAGCTCGGCTGGGAATCTTGGATCGACGAGTATTACATCTGGTATACGGAGCCTATTGAGAGCACTCTCAAGTTGAACCGACCTGACGGTTCATCTCATGAAGTTCAACGACTTGAGGATCCCCTAGATGTCGACCCGCAAACCAGCAACCCTCATGAACAGGTTGCATATCACGCACTCTCAGGTAGCGGACGTGTCTCTGCGGAATACGTCTATGTTGGGTAAGAACTTGAGCCTCAGAAGTGTCCACTAGCAGCTAACCATGTATAATACAGTCGTGGTGCTCGGGAAGACTTCAAGCGATTGAAAGATCTTGGCGTTGAACTAAAGGGAAAGATTGCCCTGGCCCAGTACGGAGGCGCCAATCGTGGAGTCAAGGTCAAGAATGCTGAAGCAAACGGCATGATCGGTACTATTCTATACACAGACCCTCTAGAAGATGGCGAAATCACCGAGGCAAATGGCTATCTCCCCTACCCAGGTTAGTGATCTTACCTCTCGAAGTGAGTTTGAATTTAACATGGCTCGTAACTAGACGGCCCTGCTCGCCACCCATCATCCATTCAGAGAGGCAGCACACGATGGGGTTCTCTCTCCTTTGGTGACCCATCAACCGTCGGCTACGCATCAACCAAGGATGCTCCCCGCGGGGACATCACACCATATGGCCCCAAGATTCCTTCCATTCCCATCAGCCCAAGAGACGGACTACAGCTTCTCCATGCCCTGGATGGCCATGGCATCTCAGCTGAAAAGGCTAACCGGACCAACTACAAGGGAGCCTTTTCCAACGTAACCTACCACAGCGGTCCTGCTCCTGGCGCTACTCTCGATCTTGTCAACTTGATGGACCACAGGCTTGAACCGGCTTTGGATGTCCTCGCTTCTATCAATGGAACTAACCCTGACGAGTACGTGATCATTGGAAACCATCGCGATGGTTGGACTGGCGGAGGTGCTGCCGATGCTGTTTCTGGCGGCGCACTCCTGATTGAGATGGCAAAGGCTTTTGGAAAACTCGTTGACCAGGGCTGGAAGCCTCGCCGAACAATGTAAGCTCAATGACAGCCCTCTTCATATTGCATCTCTAACGATACCATAGCATTCTGGCTTCATGGGACGCCGAAGAGTTTGGTCTTATGGGCAGCACAGAGTGGGTTGAAGATCATCTTCCAGAGCTTATAGAAAAGACGGTCGCCTACATCAACCTCGATACAGCCGTATCTGGCCCTCGAGCTGAGATTGTTGGCTCTGGAGAGATCCAAACCATTGCCATCGAGACTATGAAGAAGGTCATCTTCCCGGAGGGTTATGGTGCTGGTCCTACGCTTTACGATGCGTGGTTCAACGCTACGGAGGGAGTTATTGGAGCTATGGGCAGTGGTAGTGACTATGCTGCCTTCTACCACAACGGTATCACCGCTGTAAGTACTTGATTCGTTCAAACATGGGAGAAACTTTCTAACACTGTACTCCAGATTGACATTGCCGGAGGTCCTGGTCCCAAAGACCCCGTCTATGCGTACCATAGGTCAGCGTCTTCTCTCCATTCCCCATGCCATTTACTAACACGTCTCAGTCTCTACGATACTCACCGATGGATGACCGAGTATGCCGACCCGGGCTTCCATCTCCATACCGCCATGGGTCAGTTTGTCACTCTACTCACATACCACATCGCCGATGATCCTCTCATCCCTTGGGATCTCCCCCACGCTGGCTCAGCACTCCGTGACCTCTTCGAAGATCTTGAAGAGAAATTGGAAGAAAATTTCCCCGACTACGACATCGACCTAGGCCCTCTCGATGATGCCGTTTCAGCCTTTGAGACCGCCTCCAAGAAGATCGGAACATTGGCAAAGCAAGCCCTAGCTCTCAACGACACTGTTCTTCTCGGTGCCATCAACGCCAAGTACCGCGACTTCAGCCGTGGTTTTGCTAGTGCCGGCCTTCTCCCTGGACGCTACTCGTTTTACAACGTTGTGAGCGCACCAGGATTGGAGAGTGGTTATGGAGCAGATGTGTTCCCAGCTGTTCAGGATAGCTTGGACGCAGGGAACTTGAAGCAGGCTGAGGCCTGGGTTGAGAAGAGTGCAAAGGCTGTTCTGAGGGCGGCTGCGATTCTTAAAGTCGGGCAGTGATCACAAGTGACATTACATTAGGCGGATGCTCTGCTCTTGTTTACTCTGGATAAGAGTTGCCGCTACAAGCCACCCTTTTGTCTGAAGAGGTCAACGAGTTCATCGTTGGCCCTGTCGAACTACACGAATATTATGAATTCTAGGTATATATTAATTAGATATGAGATATGATGTTATC